>JABEVN020001968.1:0-22988 GCA_013146195.2 Codonopsis lanceolata | reverse complement strand
CGTTGTCACTTCAATGGAAGCGATGTGTCCTTAGTACAAACCAATGCCCTAAGAATGAAGAAGAAGAATGTCGACTCCACCATGCGAAATGCGGTAGGAAGCTTGATGTATGCTATGGTGTGTACTCGGCGACCTATGCTTTGCGATAGGGATGTTAGTCGATTACAAAGTAATCACGACCTCGACACTAGATGGCGATGAATAGGGTTCTGCGTTACTTGGTGGGAACAACAAATCTAACCTATGTTACCAAGGTATGGATTCGAGCTTGAAAGGTTTCCTTGTAGCGGATTGGAGGAGATGTAGATGGTTATAAATCTACTTCGGGCTGCGCTTTCCTCCTTGGCGGTGGAGCTATCTCTTGGAGTAGCAAGCGACAAACTAGAACCGCCCTATCTACGATGGAGTAAGAGTACATGGCTTGCTCGGATGCTGTTCAAAAGCGTATTGGTGAGGAGTTTTCTTGACATCTTGATATTCAACGTGTGTGGATCGTCTTGTTGTCATTGCTTGTGATAGCATGGATGCTTTTAGGTTACACTAAAGATCCCAAGTATCATGAAGAAGGCAGAAACACATTAACATCAAATATCATTTCACTAGAGACATGGTTGCGAGAAAAAAAGTTGTTCTAGAATATATTCTACTAGAAGCATGTTGAGTGACCACATGACTAAACCTCTAGCTAGAGATCTTTCGAGGATCACATGTTGGGTCTAGGGCCGTAGGATTTGACTTTTTATTAGAACACTTATGTTGACATTTGATTATTATTTTCTCATTATCGTTTGAATAAATTGTAGTTTCATTTTATTCCTTTTATATGTTAATTGGATGTTTCAATATGAAATTGTGTGGCATATATATTTTTTGATTAAAAGATGTCGTGGTTATTGAATTGACCCTCCAGGGTAATTCACCTTATCGCTAGGTGGGCGAGCAAGTTGAGATAGTAAAGTCTTTGGTACCTCCAATCTGAGAAGGAATACATGAAATGACATTACATTCGCCTTGGCATATGGCCAAGATGAGACCTTTTATAAGGTTGACTTCATATCCCAAGAAAAAGTCGAATGTAAGATCTTAAAGAGACACTAGAAGAGTGGCGCTTTAGAAGTATTTAAGTTAGACGCCGAGAAGGCGGCTAGACTAAGGTTCATATGACGTTTGAGCATGACATGCCACTTAGTGTAGGAATTTCGTCATAGCATACTCTTCATATTGTATGTGACTATAATGCGACTTAAGAAAGTGATTGAATGATCTCTGCTTCATCACTGTGTGAGTTCTAGTGATCAAATCCATATCACAAGTATACCTTATGTGACTTAGAACTATATCATGAACTTAGATGTTGATGATACTACTTTGGCATCTTAGCGACCACAGTATGCACATACGATCCTCACAGAGCATTCTTTGGGAAAAGCAGATTAACTAAGAGTGATTAATATAAGTGTCTAAGGAAGATAGTATGATATGCATCTCTATTTTTTGTGTTTCAATGCCATAGCGATCATATTGAACATAGGGTTCAAGAGATTGATCTTGATACACAAACATATTGAGATTTAAGCACCGCTCTTGAGGATTGAGGATGCTTAAGCGATGCATATATCGATGCAGGGTATAGGCGAGTTTTGTTTTCTAACGAGGGGCTCTATCTTTGGTCAGATGGTGATTTGGTATAGCGCTCCACCCTTTATCTTTCTTGTCATGTCGCACGTTTCACTTCCATTATGAAGAGGCATTGTTTAACGGGTTATGATGATACGATGTGGTTAGAGAGGTGAGTCCATGTGTACGAGTGGGAGATGTTAGTAATTGGGCTTGTGGCTCGATTATTTAGTCCCGCCCACATGGAAATATATTTATATTATTAATTGGTTAATTAGTTTCTTAATCCAAATGGGTTTAGGATTGACTTAACATACAAGAAATAGGTTTCTTGGTAATAATATAAATATGGAAACTAAGTGGATAAAACCCTAGATGCATTACACGCCTAAAGCTAGTTGGCCGCCCTCCTCTCTCCTCCTAATTCTATCTCACCAAAATATTCCCTCTAGTCTAACCATCAAGAGGCTTGGATTTGTGATGTGAATCAATATTGATATCCGTGCTCCGTGATATCAATCCGACGAGAGAGACTTGCAGGTTTGTAGATCTTGGTATACGGAGATCGTAGCTCAAGCGAAATTCTTCCGCTTCGCACAAGGTTCAAGTTCGCACAAAGGTAATTATGATTATTGTCTTGATAACGAACTTGTATGATATATCTTTAGATATATCCTTCAGTTTATGTGTACGTGCATGAAAGATAGTAAGAGAAAGGAGATTTTAAAGCTACCTTTTTATGAGAACAAATGAGTTAAGTTCTTGGTAGATTTGTCAAGCAGACTTTGGGGGGAAAGCCAGCGGGCAAGCCTTGTTGGCCAGGCGGGCGAAAGCCAGCGCGGGCATGAAAACCCCAGCCAAACCGCCCGTAGGGCAAGCAAGCCCGCGGTTTATTTAATTATTTATTTATTTATTATCAAAATATTTCAAATAACAAAATTACATATCCATTATTAAATTCAATTTTAAAATACTAACCATTAAATTCTAATCTAATTTATGTGTTGCATTATGAAGGCAAGATATCCGTTTCATAAAGTAAAGCACCAAAAAAATAATTCTAAACAACACTTTGAGTCTTTGACAACAGAATGTAATCTCTACCGATACATGGAAGAAGAAAAAAAGAGAGAAAGAACACGGTAGCAGTGATGTTTATCATTGCAAAGAGTTGAGATCTCATGTTCTAAAGACTCGACCAACTAGAGACAACCACACAATACGTTGCCAGTATAGACACAGACACCTCTTCGTTTTAAAACTGATTTTCTATCATAACAGAAAAAAAAATCCCAAAACCCTTTCCATGAGAAAATTCAGAAGGAACTGGATCAGATTCAAATGACGGTGAACACCTTGACAAAAATGACGGTGCCGGATGGGAGAGAGAGAGAGAGAGAGCAAGATCCAGATCTGCCAGAGCCGGAGGAGCCGCTGTCGTGTCGTTGATGAGGCGACGCAATCGCCGGAGAAAGAACAAAACCAACCATCAACGCCGGATCTGGTGGGGGGTTACGGATCTAGTAGTGGATTTGTAGTGGAGATGACAGATCTACTAAAATCTGTTGTAGATATCGGGGTGGGCTTGCAGACAAGAAAGGGTGGCGGCGGCACTGACGGAAGAGGTAGTGGGTGGATGAAGATGGGTTGGTGATGGTGTTCCGGAGACATGGAGCGAGGAGCCGAGGACCGTGAGTTTGTTGTTGGGACTTGGGAGTGTGAAAGTGTAAAGAAGACGGGAAACGGGGAAAGACTGAAATGAGATGGGGCGGGTGTTAATGAATTATGATTTATGAGAGAGAGATAAAGGTAAGTGGAGTGGGTTACTAACTTACTGTTACTGGTTATGTGTCATCATGTCATGTGGAGTGGAGATTGAAAATTCCTAACTAATAGAGATATAGAGTAATAAACGGATGGAATGGACCTTGGGCCTTGGCAATTGGGCTGTCCAATGTTACTATGCAATGTAAATGTTTTAAAAAAATTTAAAAGTGCGGGCAGCCCGTCCCCCGCCCCGCCCCGCCCCGCAAAGCCCGCAGCCCGCACGGGCAAAGCCCGAAAAGCCCGTTTTTCAAACGGGTATCTAATATATCAGCCCAACCCGCCCCTAACGGGTGGCGGGGCGGGCATGCCCGCGGGCTTTTGCCCTATTTGACAGCCCTAGTTCTTGGCTTCAATTCCTTGCAGTGTATCTGCAACAATTTTTCTTTCTAAGCCAACCATGCATCAAGTCGACTCCAAGACGAAAGTATGCATGAAGCGTCAAACCTAGACAACATCCATGTTTCTTCCATTAGTTGGACCAAAAATCAGCATTCAATTTACGCTTTAGAAGATTTCACCAATACGAGGGTAATCGGCCCTCTACAACATTCTTAAACTGCAATACGATGATTTGTGTAGGATATTTTTGTAGAAAATAGAACTTAAAAATGAAGTAATTAACAATTAATAGATATATATATATATATATATATATATATATATATATATATTAATTATTATTTTTTGTTGAAATTGGTTATTTTAATAGAAAGTTGTAATGTGACAGTATTGACTTTAGTTAGTAATAATTAATAATTCATAGATATAAATTAATAAATTAATAGAAGAAAAAATGAACATAAACTTGTCCCGAAAATAACTTGTATAAATGAAATAGAAGGGAAATGAAAATGGATGTGAATTGAAAAGTTTCAGTCAAATTAAATTTTTATGATTTAAAAAAGATAAAATTCAATTTTAAATTAAAAAATATTTGACAAAAACAAACACAAAAATCTTTTATTTTACATAAAGTTGACCCGTGTGTGTCAACCATTGTAAATAAACTGTCACGTAGCAGCCGTGATTGTTGTTTTAGTAATTACTCTATCCGTTTCGGGCAAAGCGTTCATGTTTGGAAGTCAAACTTTTTAATAAAATAACATGTTTAGTACTATATATATATATATATATATATATATATATATATATATATATATATATATATATATATATACATATATACATTTGTGTGCTCATACACACGTGTTAGTTTGCGTTAGTATAGAATATACTAGAAGGATACATTATTTCAAGTGGTAGTTGAGGGACGTTATTCGAACTCGACTCATAATTGAGGGGGTTGTTTGTAAGGGGGTATTCGTAACTAACCTAGAACCGTTGAATCTTACGACCGGGATCGATCCAGACCGTCGAATAACATCAGTTAATTGACTGAGCTTTATTTGACTCAAGAGTTGATTAACTTCAGTGATCACCCAGTTTATGTAAGCATCGTTAGAAGAACTCTCATTTGGTATCAAAGTTGTTCAGTTATTTCATAGTCGTAATTGAGGGACCACTATTATTGCACAAATGTACTATTGATACAAACGGTAGTGCATGTAAAGAGAAATTAAAGATCAAAGTGGCTTCCCTTAATCAATGTAAAAACTTTTGTAAAATGGTACTCTTTTCGTTTTTAAATAATCGTTTTTTTTATTCTGTACATTGTTTAAGAAAAATTAATTATATTATAAATATTAGTATAATGTATAATTACTAGACCATATAGTCATAATTAAAACAAATTTAAAAAGTTAAGATAAATTAATAAAAATATTTTCCTAAAAAAATAATTATTTAAAATAGGAGGGAGTACATGCCAATTAACATCAGGCAAGCCTCTTTCCTGATCGGATAAAACAATTAAATAAGCTATATTTCCTCCAAAAATCATTTAGACACTTAGATGACCACGTACTTTCATTGAGACACATGCAAAAATAATTAAAGAAATTTGAGCAAGGCATACCTTGAATAGCAAACGAGTACACCATGCAAAACAAATGCGATGATTCACAGATATGCCAATATATAAGGAGGTTAGTTCTATTGTAAAACCGCATTATGGAGTCTTTATTTGTAAGATGGAGTTTTACATTTGTACAGCTCAATTCACTAATACACTTTCAATCAGATAAGGTGAAATCATCTTACAAAAAATATGCATAAGACCATGTTACTTAAGTTTTTACCATCCAAACGAAGCACTATCATATATTCATCAACTAAGGCTCCGTTTGTTTCACGGAAAATGATTTCTAAAAAATGATTTTCGGAAAATGATTTCTGGAAAATGAAAAGATTTCGTTTTCAGGTGTTTGGTAAATCTTTTGAAAATATACCGGAAAACATTTTCGGGTGTTTGGCAAACGTACGAAAAATGCTACGGAAAACAATAGATGAATAAATATAAAAATATATTTTAATATTAATGCTCATACTGAATATAAGATAGTGTTGAGATTTAAGTAATTTTCCATTAGTAACCTCAATTTATCATTAGTCGTGTCAAATCAATAAGGTTCATCTTTTTTTCAATCTCAAAAATACAAATAAAAAAATTGATAATTGATATGAAAAAAAATGTTTTAAAAAAGAAAATGAACAATATTTGGGACGTTCCTAAATAATATAGTTGACACTAAGTTTAGGATGTAGTGTGTATTTATTAAAATGATAATTTATAAATAGTGTGCACAAACTCCTTTTAAATTTCTAAATAATTTATTTGTTGAGCGAAATATTGTGCGTGTATGTAAATATGTGTACTTGTAGAAGGGGGCGGAGAGGTGCTCAAACTTTTAGAAAATGACTTACGGAAAATGAATTCGTAAGTCATTTTCCAGAAAAGAAGACTTCATTTTCCGTTGACTCGGAAAAGCTTTTACGTTGATTACATTTTCCTAAGGTTACCAAACGCCGAAAAATGAGGAAAACGTTTTCCGTAAGTCATTTTCCGTGAAACAAACGGAGCCTAAATGTAAGATAAACATGTTGCATATGAAACAATAACTAGGTTTTACCAGAAGAGTAATGCTAGAGCCACTCAATTAGCACTTAAATTTGTGCACCAAATGATGTGGTTTTCAATGTGTCATCTTATTTGACATTTTATGGGCTCCACTATAAGTTAAAAAGTTATGTTAACAATATGACAAATAAGATACCACATCATTTGGTACCCAAAATTAAGTGCTATTAGAGTGGCCCTAGCATTACCCTCACCAGAAATGTGCATGCAAAATACGAAATCTCCCACGAAATATAATTTATAGCACAAGGTATAAGACATCAATGCAATAATGTATTAAATCGCAATCATTTCCAAACTAGCGGTAGGCATGCATCCCAACCGCAACAACTCCGGTGATCGGCGGAATGAAATAGTATTCACAAGAAATGTAAATGCAAAAACCAAAATATCACAGGAAATATAAATCAGCAACAACAATAGATCGATTATTAATCCCAAACATTTCAAATCTAAACAGAAGCTCCATCTGAATCTCCACCGGAAGCAGTTGCCACACGGCAGCCATACATCCCAAGTGCAACAACTCCAATGATCGGCGGAATGATCCAAAGGATCGGACCGCCTATGAACTCTGACATGGGATAGATGAAGGCAGCCATCAAAAGTAAACTTCCGGCCACTTCAGCAACAGCTGCCAATACAGGGCGTTCTTCTTTCTGTACTTTCACGGCATAAGAAGCCATAACTGCCAAACCGAGTAAACCTATCTCTACTTTAACAGTTGATTTGAATTCACTGAATTGCTCAGACTTCGCGGAGAGAATGATATAGGCAACTACGAATATGAATGGGAGCGGCGATTTCAGGAGATAACTGGTAGGTTTATCTTTCAGAATTGTGAATATGAATGCGTGTTGCTTGGGAGAAGCAGGAGGAGAAAGAGATGTAGAAGTTATTGCCACCGGATTAAAGAAAGACGCCGGCGCAGGCAACTGTGGAGTTCCAACCAGACGAGGGGATGAGAAGGCGGATGTAGAATGAACTTCCCCCGATTCAATATCCATGTTGTTGATAAGCTGAACTTCTTGCGAGTCGTTGTACATGGCTGATTCCGATGACGACGACTGAAACCCTATAATTTTTTTAACTATTTTGGCTTTAATTTTTCTTTTATGGGGATCGTGTTTGGGAAAAAGATAAGGGTTTTTATAAGAAAAGAAATAGAGGAAGACAGTATAAGAGAATATAATATATTTAATATATATTATATTTATAGTATTAGTAAATATAATATATGTATAATATATTATAATTATTTTTAGATTTACTTTCCTAATTTACTTGTATTTATGTTTCCTAATTCCTCTTGTATTTAGGTTTCATAATCCCTCTTGTATTTAGGTTTCCTAATCCCTCTTGTATTTAGACTCTCTAGGTTAAACTTGTGTAGCAAGTATTGTACTCCTATAAATATGTTCACAATATCAATGGAAAGACTATGCCATTATTCCTAAACTTTTATTAGTTTCAACATGGTATCAGAGCCTCGCTCTTAAAACCTACAACTACCATCTTCCGCAAACCCACGACTTCCTCAACCCTAAAACTTCCTCTCATACAGACGTCGCCAACCAAATCCCAAGTTCAGATCCGGGGACTCTCCACAGCCAAGCCGTTTCCACCCCCTCCCTTTGAACAACCAAAGGACACCTTGGCCAACCAAGCTTTGACAAGCTCGCCTTGGTCCTTCCTCAGCCGCCTCTCCGTTAGCACCTCTAACCACCAACCTTCCGCCTCCTTATACCTTCCTCCCACCAAAGCCGCTGCCAACCCAGATCTGACCGTCAAACCCAAAGTTCAGATCCGGCACCCATCACCCAGGTAACGCCCAGTTTCCCCCTGCGCAACACCAAGGACACCTCGGCCAACCAAGCTCTGACGAGCTCGCCGAGGACCTTCCTCAGCCACCCTCAACCAAACCTTCTGCCTCCATATATCTTCCTTACATCGAATCGCCAACCGGATCGACCACCAAACCCAACGTTCAGATCCGGCACCCATCACCCTAGTAAACGCCAAGTTCCCCCTACGCAACAAGGACACCTCGGCCAACCACGCTCTGACGAGCTCGCCGAGGACCTTCCTCAGCCACCCTTAACCAGACTTCCGTAACCATAACCCTTCATCTCACCACACCTCACGCCCCTCCTACACCTTGGCACCTCATTGTTTATCACACCACCTGTCAAAACCCTCTTCACGCTCATCGAGCACCTCCAAGGACTCCTCGGCAAACCCAGTTGTGATCAGCTCGCCGACGCCCTCCCTAACCCAGCCTTCTCCTTGCGCAGAATCCCGACCACTTGGCAAACCCAGCTTGCCCTCCTCTGAAGGCAAGCTCGCCAACTCCCTCCTTCAACAGCTCGCCGAGGCCCCTCTTTCCCCACACGCCCTCCCTCAACCCGCTCGTTCTCGAGTAGTTCTGGCATCCTTGGCAAACCCAGCTCGTCCTCCCTCCTTCGGAAGGCAAGCTTGCCACCGCCCTCCCTCCACTAGCTCGTTTATCGAGCAACTCCGGACCACTCGGCAAACCCGGCTTTCCCCAGCTCGCCGACATCCTTCCTCCACTGCTTGCCTCTCCTGTATCCCAAGGATTCCTCGACAAACCCAGCCCTAACCAGCTCGTCGAGGCCCTCCCTCAACAGCTTGCTCCTCGAGCAACTCACGGACTCTTCAGCAAACCCGGCTCGCACCAGCTCGCTGTAGTCCTCCCTCAAACAGCTCGCCCCTTGAGCAACTCACGGACTCTTCAGCAAACCCGGCTCGCACCAGCTCGCTGCAGTCCTCCCTCAAACAGCTTGCTAGCTCCTCGAGCAACTCACGGACTCTTCAGCAAACCCGGCTCTCACCAGCTCGCTGCAGTCCTCCCTCAACAGCTCGCCCCTCGAGCAACTCACGGACTCTTCAGCAAACCCGGCTTTCATCAGCTTCACAAGAGTCCTCTCTCAACGGCTTCGCCCCTCGAGCACTTCCACTCACGGACTCTTCAAAAAACTGCTCACCGCCGAAGACTCCTCAACCAGCTCGCTTCTCGAGCAACTCACGGACTCCTCGGCAAACCCGGTTCTCACCAGCTAGCTGAAGTCCTCACTCAACAGCTCGCTTCTCGAGCAACTCACGGACTCTTCGGCAAACCCGGCTCTCACCAGCTCGCTGAAGTTCTCCCTCACCTGCTCGCTCATCGAGCAAACCATGTCTCCTCGACAAACCAGGCTCTCACCAACTCGCCGGAGACCTCTCAACCAGCTCGCTCCTCGAGCAACTCAGACTCTCGGCCAACCCGGCTCGCCCCGACGACTCTCCCTCCACCAGCTCGCTCCTCGAGCAAACCATGTCTTCAGCAAACCAGGCTCTCACCAGCTCGCCGAAGACCCCTCACTCAACAACTTGTCTTCCTCGGAAGACCCAGCTCGCCGACCCCTCCCTCACCAGCTCGCCGCCGATCACCCTCTCATTTTCAACTCGCACTCTGTCCGCATATTCTTCTCAAGATTTGTCTCTCCTAACGGTGATCCATCTTGCGGGAGCATATAAGAGAATATAATATATTTAATATATATTATATTTATAGTATTAGTAAATATAATATATGTGTAATATATTATAATTATCTTTAGATTTACTTTCCTAATTTACTTGTATTTAGGTTTCCTAGTTCCTCTTGTATTTAGGTTTCATAATCCCTCTTGTATTTAGGTTTCCTAATCCCTCTTGTATTTAGACTCTCTAGGTTAAACTTGTGTAGCAAGTATTGTACTTCTATAAATATGTTCACAATATCAATGAAAAGGCTATGCCATTATTCCTAAACTTTATCAGTTTCAACAGACAGAAGGCCCGAAGTGGGATACTCCACTCCACCTAAATGAGAAATAGTATAAATAATAAAATAATGGCTGGAAGTGAAAGACTTCGAGAAACCAAAAAGTAGTACTCCATAAATAATGAAATAATGGATGGAAGTTAAAGACTTCGAGAAACCCAAAAACCCAAAAATAGTACTTCATAAATAATAAAATAATGGATGAAAGTTTAAGACTTCGAGAAACCAAATAGTAGTACTCCATAAATAATAAAATAATGAATGGAAGTTAAAGACTTCGAGAAACCCAAAAATAGTACTCCATAAATAATACTTCCTCCGTTCCTAAATTATCGTCTTCCTTTCCTTTTTCGTCCGTCCCAAAATAATTATCCATTTTGAAATTTACCTTTTTAAAACATCATTTTTACCACTTTATCCTTACTTTTTCACTCTACTTTAATTATGAGCCACATATACATAGACATTAAAGGAAACTACACATTAAACCAATATAAATAATCAAGTCAATTACTTTTTTTTTTAAATTGTGCGCCGGGTCAACCCAAACGATTATTTAAGGACGGAGGGAGTAAAATAATGGATGGAAGTTAAAGACTTCGAGAAACCAAAAAGTAGTACTCCATAAATAATAAAATAATGGATGGAAGTTGAAGACTTCGAGAAACCCAAAGTAGTACAAGGATACGAGAATGATTTCGGTGAATGATGATTTTTTTTAAGATTCACCCCCTGTATTTTTGGGGTTGCAGCCATAGTTTTCTTTCGATATATATATTTTCAGAAATTACCCCAAGTTATAAAAGTTAAAAATAGACCCTATATAATGATATTAACTTTATATCAAGGAATTATTAATTATGTATTAAAAATTTAAAAGTTATTAGAAGGTCACTAAGTGCTTGTTTGGTGGAGGCTTCTGACTAAAACGCTGGTAAAAATGCAGCGTTTTCTCTTTAAAAGTGTTTAAATGCAGCGTTTAAAAAATGTGCAGCATTTTAAAACGCTCTAATTTGGAGCATTTTAAAAATATGTTGTGTTTACAACTATTTTGTTTATAAAAATAACGTTTTGAAATAGTTTTCCAAACATGTTAACAAGAAAAAAATTACGTTTTGAAAATGTTGCGTTTTAAAAACGATGCGTTTAGAAAAAACTGCGTTTTCAAAACGCTGCACCAGACGATGCCTAAGTTCATAATTGCACTTGGTATTATGATAATTTATATTCGGATAAGCACGGGTAGCGGTACGTTGTGCTCAAGATAATTTTTTTGCAGCTTCGCTAAGGTAAGAGATTATACCTCTTATAGTCTATATTTTTTAGGGCAAAATTCACCATTGGTCCCTATACTTTGGGTTTGTCCACCATTAGTTCCTGAACTTCAAAACGTCTCACCATTGACCAAAGTTTGTGTTTTTTGTCCATCGTTGGTCTCTTGCTCAAACGACGTTAACTGTTTCACCGTTAAATGGACATGTGCGATACGTGTGACCAAAATGAAGGACCAAACTGTTTTTTCTCTCTCTAAATCCTCACTATCTCTCTCTAAAATCCCTTCCTTAATTTGTAACTTTACCTCGCGGAAATTCTTCTAATTCTTCTACTCGATTGCTGTTTGTGCTTGTGATTGGACGAACATTTGGATTTATAAGTTGCAGGACATGGCGATGAGTCTGCCTCACCCAATTGGAGCTTTATCAAGCGCTGCAATCACTGCATATTCAGGTAGCGCACTGTGTTCGGAGATTCCTTGCCATCGTCGATGAGTGCGTCGGCAGTTTAGAAGTTGTTGACGGAAGGTATCCGTGTGGCGGTGAAGAGGCAGGGGGGCGAGATCGATAGAGTATCTCCATCTCCGCCGATGAGTCCAGTCAGAGGTGGAATGAGAGCGGATCTGTCGGTGGCTCGCCAGCGCGCGGCGGAAATGGCGGCACCGACGGGGGAGGAGGTGATGAGGGAGTATATGAGAGGGGGTGGGCAGGATAAAGATAAGGGGGTTCCGGTATACGTCATGATGCCTGCCTCTTCTCAACATGAATTCCTCGAATGTTAGTACGTTTCACAACACATTCTGCCTGAGTTTCTGCGAAATTGCTTAGTGCCACTGGTGAGTACCCGGTTGAAGTAAATAGGGTCTTCCAGTAAGGCATTTGGTCAGGAGATTGAAGACGCCCCATCACCATACTTTCAATCCTAGGCTGGAAAATAAACTTTTCAATCTTGTTAGCAGTGTCGGAAGTTAGATTGGCAGCATTTATAGAGTCCAAGAGGACCTCTTAGTACTGGAGCCCATGAAGGAGGTATTGCACAAAGGGCAAATCAATTCTTTCACACCCACGATCAGGGGATACCACAACCCTCGTCGAGAGCTGCTTTATGAATCTAAGGAGTACCGGATTGTGACGCTTTGGTTGGGGTTGGAACTGGTCGGGTAAGGGAGCAAACATGGAATGGGTACCCATGGTTTGAATCTGGGTTGGGTTTAAAACAAACTGCGGGTTGAAAAGTTGGGGATTTTGATCTGGATTAGCGATAGGCAAGAAATTGGGAGCCGGAGCCGGGGATGTAGTCGAGTCGGTTACCGGAAAAGCTAAAGAATGACTAACCAGATTACCACCAGGAGCAGAGGTTTCAAACATGGAACTTTGATCAATGGGGGGTTTAACAGGGGAATTATCGTCAATTTCCACATTACCGCTTTGCAAGAGCTGTTTCAAGCTAAAAGAAGTGTCTTCTACGTCGCCGGAAATCCACCGGAGCAGGGACTGGTCTTGACCATGAGAAGCCTCAGATCCAGCGAGAAAAGACAGTTTGGTCCTTCATTTTGGTCACACGTATCACACATGTCCATTTAACGGTGAAACAGTTAACGACGTTTGAGTAAGGGACCAACGGTGGACAAAAAACGCAAACTTTGGTCAATGGTGAGACGTTTTGAAGTTCAGGGACTAACGGTGGACAAACCCAAAGTACAGGGACCAATGGTGAATTTCGCCCTTTTTTTACATCCTCCGTTAGACTATCAATTATTTTATTGACATCAATATTTTTTTTGAAACATATGCCGACTTTGGTCGGTAGTTGATTTGAATTCTGTCGATTTTACTTCATCAAAAATCATGAATTGATTCACGTTTAACCTCACTTACTTATTGAATTTCATGTTAGTTATTTATTCCTACATGAAATATATGATTGTTGTGATGCATAATTTTTGCGATGCATGACCCTTGTAGTGAAATTTGATTATCGTTTTCTTTAAATTCTACCATGATCATTAAATTGCTTTTTATGACTATCGAATGTCACTTAAATTGTGAGTATAATTATTGCATCTTGGGTGGGTGCCTTCCTTAACAAAGCGGGTAAAGTAACTCTGATAAATTCGGTGCTTCAATCCATCATTTTATATCAAATTGCAATTCTCGACCCCCCTTCATCGGTTGTTAAGCATATTGATAGAATGATGGCAAATTTCTTCTGGGGCTCCATTGATGGCACTTTTAAATCTCATTGGATAGCTTGGGCTACATGCTGCAGGCCAGTTAATGAAGGAGGGATAGGTGTGCGTTCAGTTAAAGACATTATTCAAGCTTATGGGCTCAGTTTATGCGACATCGATATTGTGCTCAATCTCATCCTTCAAGTGCTAGTGCGAAGGGGTCCCCTATTTGGCGTCGAATGTGTTCAGTTCGGGTAGATGCAGAGAAACTGATTAAATGGATTATCGGCAAAGGTGACTGTTCTATTTGGCTAGACAACTGGATGCCTGAAGGTCTTATTCCTCCGCCGGCTGTACGCTCCATCTATTATGTCAGTGAGGTTTTCAATGAGGATAATTCCATATCCGCTCCTGCTAGGGCCGAGCTGGGTTCTAACCGAGTTGAGCTGATCTCTAGGTTGGGTATTAATATTGATGAGCATCCAGATAAAGCGGTCTGGAGTCTATCTACTAAGGGTAATTTTACTCTTGCCTCCGCCTGGCATCACATACGAATTAAATGGCCGACATCTGATTCGGCAAAGTTTATTTGGCACCCCAATCTTCCCAAACAAATCAGTATTTTCATGTGGCGTCTATGGCGACATAGAATTCCTATCGATGAAGGCATTATCCGTAAAGGAATTCAATTGGCTTCCCGATGTGCCTGCTGTTCCTCGGGTAATATTGAAACTTTTGCTCATGTTTTCTTGACCAGTCCTATTGCTAATCATGTTTGGTCGGCCTTCAACAACCTCGGCCGAGTGCACTGCTCGGTCTCTTCTATCAATCAGCTTTGCATGGCCTGGTGGTACACGAAACAGTTCTCCATTCTGCATGCTATTACCCCATCGATAATATCTGGGAATTATGGAAATACAGGAATGTGGCATTGCATGAGGGCATTCTCGGAGTCCACTTCTGTAGTTATCGGCAGAATTCTCTCCTTAATTCTCTCCATTGTTCAAGCAGCTAATCTCCTTGATCACAATTACTCAGATATTCAGAATTTATTTCTTGTTAGCATTGGGCGTTACTCTAGTAAAACTATCCGTGCCGTACATTGGATAAAGCCACCTTCTGGCATGATTAAACTCAACACTGATGGGGCGTGCCGAGGTAATCCAGGCTTGAGCTCAGGTGGGGGTATTATTCGAGATGATAGCGGGAATCTTATTATTGCATTTGCTGCGTTTTTTGGGTATTCTTCGAGCTTTGAAGCTGAATGTCATGCTCTTCTTAGAGGTCTTCAGTGGCTTCAGGAATATGGCTATGTTAAGGCTCTTGTTGAAATTGATTCCAGGCAGTTACTTGATTGTATTGTGAGTGGTTCGGCTCCTCCTTGGCAGAGTCTTTACGTGCTTCGCAAGATCATTATGATTTCCAAGTCGTTGGATCTTCACTTCAGTCACATTTTTAGAGAGGTCAATGCTGTAGCTGACGCTTTAGCCAATATAGGTGGAGATCTTGCTTCCGATGTCGTCTATACGTCTGTTGACTCTCTCCCTCCTAGAATAGGTGGTCTCATTCATCTTGATAAAGATGAGACCCCCTATATTCGTATTTCTTAGTTTTGATGTTTGTTTTGTCTAGCTTTATCTGTTTTGTAATTTCTTTATATTTCGAGGTCAGGCTCCTCCGTCCTCCCTCTTATAAGGGCAAGGCTGGTTGTCCCCCTCAAGTTTGTAGCCTTTTATTTTATATATAAAATCCGCTGGGTACCGCCCCTGCTTCCATAATAAATAAAAAAAAAAAAAAAAAAAGAATACCACCTAGGTAGTGGTATATGGTTATCCGGATATACCAAACATGGTTAAATTATCGATACTCTTCGGAGTAATTATTTGAATTGATTATCGATACTCTTCGGAGTAAATATTTTAAAAAAAGTTTTATGATCATGAGATTCTGTGAGTAATTTATTGTCTTTAATCGGTATGAGACGTTTGGTTACGGTTGATCACTCGAGTCGTTTTGTTTGTTAAATCTTCATTTGACTTCCTTTTTACTTGGAATTAAAAATTTGATAAATTGCTTCCACTTATCGATACTTGAACAGTGAACTTGGAATATTGAAAATTATTCCTATCTGATTTATTCTGGTCAACTCCTCCGTAGTAACCGGAGGGGTTGTATATGATCTTACTGGACATTGTTCGCTCACCCATTTTTCTTTCAAATTCTCCTTCTTTAGGTAATGAGTAGGAATTATGAGAAGACTTGACTCGGATAAAGCAAGATGACGGTTCCGAGAGATTTTGGTTCTAGACCTTATTTAATAAAATGATAACTTATTAAAGATGATTGACTTTTATTAGTATCAAGTTTGTAGTTAATTTTATTGGGTTACTTGATTTGAGTTAAAGATGTTTTAAGGTTCATTTATTTTTAAGTTGGGAACATTTATGATATTAAGATGAGATTGTAAGTGACGTGGTCAAATTATGGGACCGCGGTGTCGGTACCGAGTTTGGGGCGTTACAGAATGAGAGTATGCCACATCACTGAGTACCCATATTTTGATACAAAATGAGAGTGACTCAAGCATTACCTTTTCTATAACTCAACTCCACGGCATGGCTCCTTACAATCAACATTTTCCAATTTGCATTTCCAAAAAATTGTGACGTAGTAGCCGTAATTGTTGTTTGAGTAATTACTCAACGTGTGAGAGTGTGTCAAATCACTAAGTATCCATATTTTTATGTAAAATAAAAATGACTCAAGCATTACCCTTTTTATAAGGATTAATATAATGTTTGGTCCCTGAACATGTCGAAAAAGAATGGTTTGGTCCTCGGACAAAAAAAGAATAGAAGGTGGTCCTTGGACATGTTTTTTTGGATCAATTTGCCCCCTCCCACCGTTAGCGTTAGTTTTGCCGTCTGTTTTTTTAATTGACGAGAATGCCCCTTCTTCATTTCCCGACATATTGTAGAGCAGGAGAGATTTAACGAGACCATGGAGTTTTGGCCGGCATATTGCATATCGTGGTCGACATTTTCTATTTCTATCCCAGTGATAGATTCCATCTGGTCGTATTCCAAATCTAAGTTCAGTGAGGGAGATCGGCAATGAGAAGGAGCTGGCTGGAGATGTAGGTGTTCACCGACGATTGAGGATGGTGGCTGGGCGGAGGAGAGCCAATAATTGCCAGATCTGTTATTAACGCCAGACTGGACTTGAGTTTGAGCGGGAAGAAGGTCAGCGGCTATAAAGAAGGAGACCTCTTAATTTGAAGAAGGTTAGCGGCTATAAATATTTGTGTAATATATGATTTCATTTAATATCCTTGTGTCCTATGAGCATAATTATGATAAGTCGAAAAAGTAAGTTTAAAGTCGAGTATCCTCCTGCACAACTATTGTGTTCAATGTACATCGGTAACATAGTCACGAATATATGTAATAGGGATAAGCGCTCATTTTCTCGTTAAATTGCTAAAGATAAAGGGCTTCCTCATTGTATTATTCTTAGCAAACTTCCTATTAAGAAGCCAAACCTTTCTCACCATTGTAGACTTCTTAGGTGACATTAGGAAAGAGAAAAAATTCAACTTCCTAAATAAGAAGTTGGTTTTGGCTGAAAAAACAAGAAGTGGGCGCTGTCAGGTGGTGTGGGGGGGATTATTTTATTTGGGATGATGTTAAATTTAATATTTTTTTTGTGTAAAAAGATGTGTAAGAAGATTATATAATGAGAAGATATATTCTTAAGTGGGTAAAAAGATAAAAATGTATAGGTGACAGTGGGACCCAACTAAGAAATTGTATAAGAATTTATCACATTTGAGATGCTCTAACATTGAAACCGTAAAAATGAAATTTAAAGGTAATCAGCTAATGGATGTACCTAGTCTTGTTAATAGTAAGTAGGATCGGGTATCTATATAGAGGTTAATCAATAGTTATTATTATTATTAATTTCATTACGTTTGAGATTATACATTCGGACAAGATGAGTTAGAGCTCTTGTGTGAGACTTTGCTTTTTGTGAGTGCGAAGCATTTTGAGGTAAGAGATAATATATTGGTTAGGTCCTAGAATTCTATTATTCCAAATTGTTAGGTTTCTACTATTTCTTCGATAAATAATTTCTTGAAACATATGTCGATCTTGTATCGGTATTTGAAATTGAATTATGTCACTTACGTTTTATTCGAAATTATGATTATATTTTTTTCGTTAAATCTTGCGTATTTGTCGAGCGTCATGTGAGATACCTTTTGATACGTAAATGTGATTATTGATTGTACTTGATTTTGTAAAGTTATTGATTTATTTGAAAAATTGTATCATGATCATTAAGTTTAAACAACTGATACGGTGTCAAAACTAGGAACAACACAATCTGTCCCAAACTTTCTGGACCAGCTCTTGGCCGAATTAACCTCATCAAAATAGCCCAAGAAAACTCCCGAAACCCCTCGAAAAATCTGCTCAAAAGTTAATAGAGTTTCCCTTACAATTTAGACCCCAAACCCTAACCTTAATACAGATTTTAAACAAGTTATAATCTGCCCCAAACAACTAATCAGAATACTCTTACCCACAATGCTTCCCTTAGCCCGAAAGCCCTAGGAAGAATTCCCAATAGCCACGCCTTTGGAAACACACGAGCTGCCCCAAAACCGTGCACACAATCCTTCCTCGAAACGCACCCAAACTGTCACAGATTCAGCCCACGTTTTATTGTTCAAGCTGCCCTTAATCTACCCGGAATACTAAAAGCAAACTACTCCCAAATCTGTTTACTTGCCTTGGCCGAATTCCCCAAGGACTTGTAAAACAATCCACGCCTTAACTTGATCAAGGCTGCCACGGACCAACAAGAAAATAAAAAGGAGAGATTACGGGTTCACTGGCTAGGCTTCACTCACCTAACGTAAAGAATCCCGACGATTCAATCTCTCTAGGCTTCACTCACCTTGAAGAAGACGAAACCGGTTTTTAGAAGAGCACAAGCCGTGTTCTTGAAGTTTGTTTATTCAACGTCCAAAATCCGCTCTCCTATGATTACAAGGGTGCCTTATAAAGGTTACAAAGTAAACCCTAATCTATTAATGAAAACCCTAACTAATTAGGAAATAAATAAACTAAATAATTAAAAGAAACTAAAACTATAAACCCCTAAAAATACAAAAACGGAATTTAATTAAATCATTTACTAAGTGGTCCCTTCTCCCTTTAGGAATTGTAGAAACCGTGCCCAACCATGTTGTATGGGCTGCCTTCCACGGCTTGGACTGCTCATGTTGATGTAGCCATGTCCTCCATGTGCCTTGCCACCTTTCTTGCCTTTCTTGAACCCTTCCAAACCCTTGTACATGCCATTCAGCCCATGGTGTCCCTTATTCAGCCCCATTTGGTCCCTTTCCATACTTAGGACAATAAGCCCCATCCCATTTGATCCACCATGCATCACAAATACCTCCCATGAAACTCCCGTGCCTCTTTTAGAACCCAGCGTGACTGTTATCTTACTTGTGAACCCTCTTTGTACAACTTCTTGTTTCCCCCTCTCCATGTAATTAATAAACCCGAACCTTATTACCCATGTAAGGTCCACCTTTGCTGCCCCACACGTATCAAACCCCCCTTCTTCGAAAAGGATTGCCCTCAATCCTTGGCCCTCTTCCTCGACGAACCCCTTTAGTTGAACATCGCTCCCTTGAGTTTCCATGGACCCGTTTCCCTTCACTAGCTCGCAGCTGATTGCCTTTACCTTAGTCCATGCCTTCAACATTACCATGAAAATCTGCTCTTGAACAAGAAATAGAGGGATATTGCCACATACCTTTAAGTCTGAATTTTCAATCCTTAATGTAATAGAATTGGAAACTTCAAAATCAAAAGGATCTTCATGAACATGGAAGGCCTTCAATTCTTTACGAACCATCACGAGCTTCCTTTCTTCTTCCTCCCTTTTGATTTTCTCCTCTTCTTTTCTCGCTTTTTCTTCTTCCTCACGTTTTTCCCTTGCAAAATTTTTCTTGCTCAAGTCTTTCTATTTCGAGTTTCTCCCTTTCTTTTTCATGTTGATACTCCGCATAATTCCTTGTTACCCTTTCCCTTTCTTCAAAAGCTTGAGCTGGTGACATCGGTGTAAGACAGAATCTCCGTTGATCGAAGGTAAAATAATATTTATTGTTGAAACCATCGCATCTTGCGTGTCGATCATAATGCCAAGGTCTTCCTAACAAAACATGCCATTCTGCCATTGGTATCACGTCACATAACACTTCATTTTTGCATTGGCCGATGCTTAATTCTATCAACACTTGTTCGTTTACTTCGATCTCATGGTTGCCAACGAAATTTTGCAATTTATAAGGAGATGGATGTTGAATAGTTGGAAGCTCCAATTTTTCAACCATATAAGTACTAGCAAAATTCGACGAACTAGCAACATCAATAACCAAGCTACATACTCTATCCTTCACAAGACATTTAGATCGAAATTCAGATTGTATTCTAGCCTCTTCTCCCATAATTTCTATTTTTGTTTTAAACAACATAATTCTGAATCTGAAACAAGAGTATTTGCGACGGCCAGAACAAAATAGTGCCAAATATAGAGTATTAGGCACGGCAGAACTGTCCCCAAAGGGAACTTTTTGGCACAGACATAAAATTTCGTGCCAAATAAACCCGCTGGAACAAAAAAACGAATTTTTCTTTCCTTTTTTTTTTTGATAATAAACCCTAGAACAAAATAGGATTTCCAAACTGAACTAATTAGACAGAAAAAAAAAAGATCGAATGGTGCGGCTATACCTAGAATGCTTCTCCGCTTTTCCAAGATCGTTCATGAGTTAAGCAATTGTGAAAGCCTTCGCTCTGATACCACTTGATACGGTGTCAAAACTAAGAACAACACAATCTGTCCCAAAATTTCTGGACCAGCTCTTGGCCAAATTAACCTCACCAAAACAGCCCAAGAAAACTCCCGAAACCCCTCGAAAAATCTTCTCAAAAGTTAATAGAGTTTCCCTTACAATTTAGACCCCAAACAATAACCTTAATACATATTTTAAACAAGTTATAATCTAGCCCACACAACTAATCAGAATACTCTTACCTACAATACTTCCCTTAGCCCGAAAGCCCTAGGAAGAATTCCCAATAGCCACGCCTTTGGAAACACATGAGCTGCCCCAAAACCGTGCACACAATCCTTCCTCGAAACACACCCAAACTGTCACAGATTCAGCCCACGTTTTATTGTTCAAGCTGCCTTTAATCTGCCCGGAATACTCCAAGCAAACTACTCCCAAATCTGTTTACTTGCCTTGGCCGAATTCCCCAAGGACTTGCAAAACAGTCCATGCCTTAACTTGATCAAGGCTGCCACGAACCAACAAGAAAATAAAAAAGGATATATTACGGGTTCACCGGCTAGGCTTCACTCACCTAACGTAAAGAATCCCGACGATTCAATCTCTCTAGGCTTCACTCACCTTGAAGAAGACGAAACCGGTTTTTAGAAGAGCACAAGCTGTGTTCTTGAAGTTTGTTTATTCAACGTCCAAAATCCGCTCTCCTATGATTACAAGGGTGCCTTATAAAGGTTACAAAGTAAACCCTAATCTATTAATGAAAACCCTAACTAATTAGGAAATAAATAAACTAAATAATTAAAAGAAACTAAAACTATAAACCCCTAAAAATACAAAAACGGGATTTAATTAAATCATTAACTAAGTGGTCCCTTCTCCCTTTAGGAATTGTAGAAACCGTGCCCAACCATGTTGTATGGGCTGCCTTCCACGGCTTGGGCTGCTCATGTTGATGTAGCCGTGTCCACCATGTGCCTTGCCACCTTTCTTGCCTTTCTTGAACCCTTCCAAACCCTTGTACATGTCATTCAGCCCATGGTGTCCCTTATTCAGCCCCATTTGGTCCCTTTGCATAAGCCCCATCCCATTTGATCCACCATGCATCACAAATACCTCCCATGAAACTCCCGTGCCTCTTTTAGAACCCAACGTGACTGCTATCTTGCTTGTGCACCCTCTTTGTACAACTTCTTGTTTCCCCCTCTCCATGTAATTAATAAACCCAAACCTTATTACCCATGTAAGGTCCACCTTTGTTGCCCCACACATATCAACAACGCACAATTGGGTATATGTGACACTATCAACTTATTGATTTTTGTCTAACAGCACATCGTTGGTAGTGAGGTAATCTAGATATATACCAACAATTATCGAAATGTCGAAATTCTTTTGAGTAAATGTTAATTTGAGTTCATAAGGCCGCTTATGTGATCTTGAGGTCTCTGAGTAGTCCGTTGTCCTTAACCGGTATGAGACGGTTTGTGGTAGTTGGTTACTTAAGTTATCATTTGGATATTTATCTTTCTTTTAGATTCTTGATCCATTATATTGAAATTTGGATAATTGATTTTCGATAATTGATTTTTGAACAATGATTATTCGAATACTACATTTATTAATCTTTGACTTGGTTCTAGTCAACCCCTCCTTAGTAACCGGTGGGTTGCATGTGAACTTACTACTCTTTCCCTCTCAGGTAAAAAGTAAGATTCGTTAGAACTTTGGCTTGTGTAGACAGTGAAGGCGATCCCGAGGATTTAGATCTAGTTTCTTTTTATTTAATTGCATGATGTTCAGTATTGGATTTTGTATCGAATTATCTTGGGTTTGCTTTGACTTTACAGATGGATGTATTAAGGTTGATTTATTATGAGTTTAGGAACAATTATGTTTGAAGTTATAATTGTTAGTGACATGGTCATATTGTGGGACTCCGATATCGGTACCAAGTTTGGGGCATTACACAAACAAACTATCTCTTTAGAACCAGACGATGTATTTAGTAATATTAGTTTGATATTCGTACTTAAATATGACCAATGTGCTTTCTACTTTCGTTATAAATTAAAAGTATACAAATAATTAATCACAATATACTCATGCATTATACTTTCTCCAATAAGATATAAAATGTACTACTTTCGTTTTCAAATAATCGTCATATTTGGCCCGGCAGTCCGACACATAGTTTAAAAAAAATAATTGACTGTATTATAAATATTGGTATAATGTGTGATTTTTTTTATTGTCATTTGAAAAAGTAGGGGTAAATTAGTAAAAGTATCCTACTAAAAAAATATTTTGAAAAAAAATAATTATTTTGGAAAGGATTAAAAAGAAATTATGACAATTATTT
>JABEVN020001967.1:0-22988 GCA_013146195.2 Codonopsis lanceolata | reverse complement strand
CTTATGGAGGATCTTCGTAAAAACAAGATTTTCGAAATGTTGGAGCGGTATATTTCTTTAATTGCTGCACCAACTATTTAAATCTCACACTCTCCATTATTAGTAGTATAACTCATTAAAAACAAAATACTTTTTAATTTGTTGTGTTTTTTCGATTGTTTATAGCGTTGAGTTTCGAAGAGGGGGTTGCCGCATGCTCACATATTATTTCTTTCTAAAGATGACAAAACGCCAACACCAAATGCAATTGATCGTATTATCTCAGCTGAAATCCCGGATGAAAATGAGGATCCAATGTATTATGCAGTAGTTAGAGATTTTATGATTCATGGTCCATGTGGTCTTGATCGAAAGAGTTCTCCTTGCATGATTGATGGGCGTTGCTCAAAAGCATTTTCAAAACAATTTGTTGAAACTACAACGATTGATGATGATGGTTATCCGGTATATAGGCGAAGAGATAATGGCGAGCGGTTCTTAAGAATGGGGTTTGGTTGGACAATAGACATGTTGTTCCACACAATCGCTACTTATTGTTGACTTATGGAGCTCATTTGAATGTGGAGTGGTGCAATCAATCTCGGCGATCAAATATTTGTTCAAGTATATAAACAAGGGCCATGATCGTGTGACTGCGACATTTTTTCAAAGTTCAGATGAAGGTAATTCGCAAAGGAATATCGACGAGGTAAATTTGTACTATGATTGTAGATACATCTCATCTTGTGAAGCTGCTTGGAGAATTTTTGGTTTTGAAATACAATACAAGTATCCCCGGTGGAAGCGACTAAATTTTCATCTTCGAATCAACAAAATGTTATTTTTTCAGATTGGATAAAATTGAGTCTCTCATGGATAGAAATCAATCAAAGAGTATGTTTTTGGCATGGATGGAAGCTAATAAGAAATATGAGCGAGAAAATTAACATATTGAATTTCCCACAAAATTTGTTTGGAATTCTAATATACCGAATGGGCGCGCAAAAAGGATTTGCAATTGGGCGGATTTTTTTTGTTCCTCGGGATCGGGTGACTTATATTTTTGCGATGCCTTCTAAATGTAGTTCGTGGAGCTACTGCTATGACGATTTATGTGCAATTAATGGGGTTCAATATCCTTCTTTTCGAGATGCTTGCTATGCTTTAGGATTGTTAAGTGATGATAAGGAGTACATTGCGGAATTATTGAGGCGAGCCATTGGGCATCGGCTCATGCCATGAGAATTCTTTTTGCGGCGCTGTAACATACGGATCTATAAGCCGCCCTGAGGTAGTTTGGGAATCATGCTGGTCTTATTTATCTGAAGACATTTTATACAAGCAAAGAAATCTATTCAAATATCAAGGTACATAAGAAATATTAATTTAGTTATATTTTTTTTAGAGTTTGAATATAATATATCTATTGATTTCAATTGTAGGATTGCAATTAAATGAGAATCAAATAAAGAGTTATGCACTTGTGGAAGTTGAGAAACTTTTAAAAGTTCACTTACGAAGTTTACGTGATTTTCAATCAATGCCATTTCGGAAGATCGGTTTTTCCAATTCTTGCCTTCTAGATTACTACGATGAAATGTGTTATGATCGAAGAACCTTGGTGAAGAAACACAAACATCTTCTTTCTAATTTGAATGATGAACAACGACGTGTATGAAGCGATCATCGAATCAACGACTTTGGATCGTGGAAGAATTTTTTTGTCTATGGTTATGGAGGCTGGGGAAAACATTTATTTGGAAGACTTTATCTTAAGGTTGAGATCACAAGGACATATTGTGTTAAATGTGGCATCGGTGGTATCGCATCTCTTTTATTGCACTGTGGTAGAAGCGCACATTCGAGATTTTCCATTCCGTTTACTATAAATGAAGAATCAACTTGCAACATAAAGCAGGGGTTCTCCTCTTGCGAGCTTATTCTAAAATCAAAGCTTATTATATGGGATGAAGCTCCAATGATGCATAAATATTGCTTTGAAGCATTGGATCGCAGCATGAGAGATATCATGAAAGTAATTCATTCAACAAGAGCTCACATTCCATTTGGAGGCAAAACTATTGTGTTTGGAGGAGATTTTCGAACGAGATATTGCAATTCCAAAAGGTAGTAGACAAGATATCGTTCATGCTACTATTAATTCGTCGTATCGTGGAAGGATTGCCTTGTGTTGAGGTTGACAAAGAATATGAGATTACAAAATAATGGGGTGAATGATTTTCAAGAATTAAAATATTTTCTTGATTGGATTGCAAAGCGTTGGCGATGGGAAAATTGGTGAACCAAATGATGGATGTGCTTCTATTGAAATTCCGACGAACTTTTGATTAAGAACTTCAACGATCAATTGTTGGAATTGTTGAAAGTATGTATCTGGTTTTGGAAATGATTCGTGTGATGAAACGTTGTTTGAAGATAGAGCTATTTTGGCGCCGACTCTCGATGTTAATTCCATCAATGATTACATGGTATCAATTAACAACTCAAGAAAATTGTATTTGAGCTCGATTCTACGTGTCATTCGGAAATGCGGTGGTTTAATGAATGATATTCATACTCTGAATTTTTAAATGGAATTAAATGTTCAGAACTCCAAATCATGAGTTGAATTTGAAGATTGGAACTCCAGAATGTGTGCTACGTAACATAGACCATTCCCTTGGTTTATGTAATGGTGCGAGGCGCTTATTACAAGACTTGGAATCACGTTTTAGAATGCAAACTTCTTTCAAAGGCAACTCTGGTGGAGCTGTTCTTATTCCACGAATGTCATTGTTGATCCAAGATTGCTTTTCAAATTTCAAAGAAGACAATTTCCGTTGATGGTGTCTTATGCGATGTCAATTAATAAAAGCCAGGGTCAATCTCTGTCCAATGTTGGTCTACTTTTAAAAAAACATGTTTTCAGTCATGGATAAATGTATGTCGCACTATCTAGAGTTACTAATCCAAAAGGGCTTCGAATTTTGTTATGTGAAAATGATAAACCAAATTGTTGTACTACGACGAATGTTGTATTTAAAGAAGTCTTCCAAAATGTATGATCAATGTTCTTATTTAAATAAATTTTCATCGGTTTTTTATTGTTCTTAATATTGTTTTGTATTTATTTGCTCCTTTATTTCATTGAACCTTAAATTTTGTATGAAGTTTGTGTAGATTATTCGCATAAAAATTCTTTTTTTATTTATTATTTTTTTCCAAAATAAATTCTTCCCCGTTTAATTTACTAGCTTGGTCAGTACACTACTACTTGACCATTTTATGAAGCCATTTGTCATAATTAGACTATCAAATGTTTGATGTGACTGGTTCATCTCCCATAATAATAAATTTACCTCAAGTCTCGAAATTACTCCCTAATCATATATAATACTCCATGTCTTAAAATTATCATATAGATTGATTTTTCGTATGTTTTTAAAAAACATATTTAATAAAATTGTTAATATTAATAATTGAACAAGAGCTCACATTCCATTTGGAGGCAAAAGTATTGTGTTTGGATTTTGTGTAATTTACTAGCTTGGTCAGTACACTACTACTTGACCATTTTATGAAGCCATTTGTCATAATTAGACTATCAAACGTCTGACGTGTTCATCTCCCATAATCATAAATTTACCTCAATTCTCGAAATTACTCCCTAATCATATAATACTCCATGTCTTAAAATTATCATATAGATTGATTTTCCGTATGTTTTTTAAAAAATATATTTAATAAAATTGTTGATATTAATAATTGAACAAGAGCTCGCATTCTATTTGGAGGCAAAACTATTGTGTTTGGAGTTTGTGTAATTTACTTGCTTGGTCAGTACACTACTACTTGACCATTTTATGAAGTCAAGATATCGTTCCTGCTACTATTAATTCGTTTTATTTGTAGAAGGATTGCACTGTGTTGAGGTTGACAAAGAATATGAGATTACAAAATAATGTGGTGAATGCGGATTTTCAAGAATTAAAATATTTTGTATTTATTTGCTTCTTTATTTCATTGAACCTTAAATTTTGTATGAAGTACGTGTAATTTATTACCATAAAATTTATTTATTTATTTATTATTTTTTTACAAATTAAATTCTTCCACGTGCATCGCACGGGTATTATACTAGTAGTATATAGCAAGGGAATATCTAAAGCTTGACTTAAATGAGTGATCATTCTGTCATTGGCGAAAGTCGGTCATCTCTCTGTTTCTCTCCTTAAGATTTTCCCAAATTTCTACTTCGATTATCAATTGAAGAAGAAACAATGGCAGATGCAGTGGTCAGTATTGCAGTAGAAAGAATTGGTGATTTGCTGCTGAAAGAAGGACAGTTCCTATTAGATGTCAAGGACCAAGTTGAGGACATCCAAGATGAGCTCCGTCGAATGAAATGTTTCCTGAAAGATGCATACGAAAAACAAGTCACAGATGCAAGGGTGCGCAATTGGATTAGGGAGGTTAAATTCCTTGCTGAAAGGATTGAGGATCTTGTTGAGGTTTATGCTCTCAAAGTTGCATCAGAGCAAGGGGATGGTGTAAAACAAGTCTTCTTAAAAAGATTTGCTTTCAGTTTCTCCAAGTGTGTAGCTCTGCATAAGACTGGTTCTGAGATCGCTCGTGTTAAAACTAAGATCTCAAACCTCACTACAAGCTTACAATCTTACGGCATAACATCTATCAATGAAGGAGAAAGCTCACATGCCAATGATGCGGAACAAGAACGATGGAGGAGGATGTCTTATCCTCATTTGGTTGAGGAGGATTTTGTTGGGATGGATGATACTGTGGAGAAATTGGTTTCACTTGTTATTAATGAAGACCGGACTCGGCATCTCGGGCTAGTCTCCATTTGGGGGATGGGTGGTCTTGGCAAGACCACGGTTGCCAAGCAAGTCTACAATGATAATCGTGTTCAGCACAAATTTGAAGGCTTTGCTTGGATTTGTGTATCGCAAGTATGTGAAACAAGACGTTTATTTCAAGATCTTCTAAAGCAGCTTCTTCCCGGGGAAAAAAGGGAGGAGATCATGAGCATGGGAGATCAAGAGTTGGTTACTCGACTTTACAAGGTTCAAGAAGAGAAGAAGTGTTTCGTTGTGGAGGATGATATCTGGAAGATGGACGATTGGGAATGCTTGAGACCTGCTTTTCCAATTGAGACGAAAGGTGTTGTGGGTAGTAAATTGTTGTTAACAACACGGATAAAAGAAGTGGCTGAAATCGGCCATGTCCATCAACTTCAATGTTTAAATGAAGACGACGGTTGGGAGCTACTCCGGAAGAAAGCAATCCTAAAATTAAGAGATCAAGATGATGCAGGTAGGATTAATTTCCAACTCTTCTCTTTCTGTATTTCTATCTAGCACTCTATATTGGTCGGAAACTGTACAATTGCATATCTCTAGAGCCCCCATAAACATATATACTAATCTCTTTAACAAGATCAAGCCCACATACTAATTTGTTTATCCTCAGCTCCACATGTCCTTAGTATTCTTCCTCTTCAACCTTCTCCGCCACATCTTCTTGCTCGTTGTTCTCCACCCCGACTCCATTCCACTGTCAGGAAGTCCAAAATTTCATCACTCTGTTCCTATTATCAACTAGCTCTAAATCTTTAGTTAGGATTCTATTTTCAGAGTGTAACTTTGTATAAAGAACGGTGCTTCATGGTGGATTTATGGTGGAAAAGGATCCTAAATGAACCCTTAAATTCAGAGCAAATTGATCATAGGAACAGACCAAATTTGACTTCAAATCTAATAAGCAACCATGTTCACCCATACAATAGGCCAGCGGCCATCTAAACCATCTTCAACCAGATCCAAAGAGAACCAAATTATTACTTATAGACAGAAGTCTAATAATCTTTGGGATTTGATATGATACAAAGAATCAAACAATATGTGATTCATTAACTAACAACAGCAATCAAGATCAATAAAACATTGGCTTATTTCTCCTCATTTTCAATTTCCATGTTTTTTGCTTTTGGTTTGAACATAGTAGTTATTTGAATTTATATTATGATTTTATTTTCTTCTTGTTTGTAGACATTGAAGTTGATGCTGAAATGGAAAGGGTAGGGAGGGATATGGTTCAGAAATGTGGAGGATTGCCATTAGCAATTGTTGTGCTCGGAGGGATTCTAAAAACAAAATACACAATAAATGACTGGAAGGTTGTTGCTAGGGCTATTGCTTCATATTTGAGTAAGGGCGAAGGCATTGAAAAAAGATATGTAGCAGTAGAACAAGTATTGTTGTTGAGTTACAACAATTTGCCTGTTCATTTGAAGACATGTTTTCTTTTTCTGGGAGAATATGTTGAGGATGAGCACATATGGGCATATAACCTATATGTGAAGTGGATCATTGCGGGTGTTGTATCTACTGACGACCAACGAGAAGGAGAAACAATGCTTGAGGTAGCAGAAAGATACTTGGGAGACTTGGCACAACGGAGCATGGTCCAGGTAGAATTAGATGATGGTACGACGTGGTCACGCCATTGTAAGTTTAAATCTTGTGGTCTTCATGATCTCATGCGTGACCTATGCTTGGCAAAAGCAAAAGAAGAGGAGTTCTCGAGTGTGATAGCCATCAAATCGCAGGGAAATGAGTTGGTGTCATCGAGTTCCACGAGTGTGCCAGGTGATTTTAATCCCCGTAGGCTTGCCATATATTATTATGGGAAAAAAGCCGCTCTTGATCTTGAACCGATATTGAGATATATCGATTGGCAGCGGATTCGTTCTCTCGTGTTAACTCCTAAATCCAACCATATAGAATATCCATTAAGTATTGGAAATTGCACTATGCTAAGATATTTAGAGCTTGAAAAAGTTAGGTTTCCGAATGGAAAGCTACCCAGAGGGATAACCAGACTTGTCCATTTGAGACACCTCAAGTTTCGACTTTGCATCTTGAACGAATTGCCAGAATTCATAGGTAACATGCGTTACTTACAGTTCCTTAATGTACGTGTCAGTCATCGATATGGTGATCAGTTAATCATACCGAATGTCTTTTGGAAACTGAGGCAATTGATGAATCTTAACCTACCATTTAACACGCGTGTAAAGAAAGATCAGAAGTTACGAATAGATAGCTTAAGCAGACTTGAGTTACTACAAGGAATTGATATACGTCAGTTTAATGTGAAGGATGTTGCTAAACTAGCCAACCTTCGTTTTATTGAACTACTAATAAACGAGAGTAGTACTTTTGAGGATGTCTTTTGGTTCCTAAACTACGTGAACATGGACACCTCACACCACATCAATGGTATTTGTCTCTATTTTAGAGACTGTGATTTCCGTCTAGAAGAAGGTCGATCAATTTTGCAGAGAGTGTTTCAGTGTTCGGTTCGTCTTACATGGTGGGTATATAATACCAAGTTACCAACACTCAATTTTGATGAGACCCGTTGTTCGTATCAGCTGAACAACCTCACTCAGATAAGGTTAGACACATCGGGATTTGAGGAAGACCCTTTCCAAATATTGGAGCTTCCCAACTTGCGACAACTTGCTTTGAGAGTCATCGATTTTCCAGGGAAGGAACTGGTTTGTTCTGCGACAGGTTTCCCACAACTAAGAATGCTGGGGATCAAGTATGTGAGCAACTTAGAGGTGTGGACGATGGATAAAGGAGCTATGCCCAACCTTTTTGAACTAGAAATACGTGGATGCAGCAACTTGAAGATGCTTCCAGATCAACTCAGATACCTTGCGTCCCTCAAAACATTGAAGATTTTGCAAATGCCTCAAGAATTCCAAAACAGGGTTCGAGTGATAAATAGCATACAAGGTGAAGACTTTGACAAAATTAAGCACGTTCGTACCCTTATTATTGGATGAAACTCATGCATCAGCTAAACTAGCAAACTATCAGGTATGTAATTTTACTAAGAACTACTCCTTCGTTTAAAAGACAATTTTGTTTTCATTTTCACTCAGCATAAATAATCTTGATATTTATGTTTCCTTTGTAGGTTTCAAAGGGATGGAAGAACAATCTCGTCCGATTGCACGAATTATGCGTTTGCATTAAGGTTAGCAAACAATTTTATTTCTTGTCCAAAAATGAGAATTTTATGTATTTAAATGTTGAAAATGTTAATGAATACGATGATATTTACAACATACGACTATGTTCTCTTTGTCATCCCAAGAGGAGGAACATGGGAAAGGTGGTACTCGGAAAAATGTAGGCCTCATTTGAAAAGGTCGCCCTAAGTGAGAGAACATCTTACGGATCAGAGAAACATGGAAATCTAGCGGATCCGAGGAACATGGAAAAGAAGGTACTCCCAAAATGTAGGCCTCGTGTGAGAACGTATGACCAATCATAATTCGAATAACTTGAAAAATAGTTAGGTAGAGGGATATAAAGCAAGATCATAGATCATCAAAACACATAGCTTTATCAGTAGGATGTCCACTACAACTTCAATACAAACTAACTTCAATCTCAAAACCACAGCAAAGAGAAAAAGAGATTAAAGATCTCTTTCATTTTCCTTCACCAGAAACAAACACTAGGACACTTCCTTTCTTTCAAGGAAGTATATACATACCAAAACAACTTCCTTCACTTTATTAGCTTACTTAATTACATATATATATAATTAAAACTTATTCTTGTACCAATACACACCTTTGCTCGAAGCATCCTCATCCGGCTCGACAAAAAGACACTCCCTTGCTTCCCTCCACATTGCTACGAAAAACGGAGTATCATCAAACCGATAGTAATCTCCAAGAAGGGGAATAACTGCTTTAGTTGCTTCCATTGCATGATAATGAGGCATGTTTGAGAAGAGGTGGTGAACGACATGGGTATCTGTAATGTTGTGGAATACCTTGTTGAGCACGCCGTAGTCTCTATCAGCGGTTGCCAAAGCTCCCCTCAACCAATCCCATTCTGTCGCATCATAGTGTGGCAAGGCAGGGTGAGTGTGTTGCAGGTATGTGATCAAGACAAGGAACCCATTGACAACCAATAACGGAACACCATACAGGCAAACAAGCCAAGCTACCCCTTTCACTAAAGCAATACGGTATAGGACGTATGAAGCAGCAGCAATACCAGCATCAGAGATGAAAATTTGTAATCGTTCACGGTCATTATAAATGGGGCCATAAGGATCATAATGGCAGGCAAAACGATCATAAGGTCTGCCAGAGACATTGAAAGCCAAATACAAGGGCCAACCAAGAGTAAGCGTAATAATCAAGGTGATGAGACGGCCAGGAGGGTTGGTGAGATATTTGGAGAACCATGGCATCTTGGCTTTCGGCTTTGGCACAAAGACTTCATCGCGTTCCAGAGAGCCAGTGTTGGAGTGGTGGCGACGATGACTGTATTTCCATGAAAAGTAAGGAACTAAGAGAGCAGAGTGAAGGATGAGACCAACTGTGTCATCAAGCCATGAGTAATCACTGAATGCATGGTGCCCACATTCATGAGCAAGGACCCAAACACCAGTGCAGACGCATCCTTGAAAAATCCAGTACACAGGCCAAGCAAGGTAAGAGTAGGGGCTAGGCAGGAGGTGAAAATAGGTGGTTGCAATGTAGTAGAAGAGGGAGACCAGAACAAGGTCAACAACAACATAAGAGAACGAGCGAACAAGAGAACGCTCAAAGCAGTGGGGTGGAATGACCTTCTTGATATCACCAACAGTGAACGGAGGCTTAGCACATGGGACTCTTTCAAGAGGGTTCTGTACAGAACTGGTTTTCCAGACAACAATGCGTCCCCCAGCTCCCATATTTGCTGCAGCACGTCACACCCTACTAAGAAGCACAAAGAAAAAATAAATAGGAAATAACTACATTAACAAAACAATTCCAGAAAAAAAAACAAGAAGAAAAGACTATTAAAAACAAAAACAATAAGAAATGTCAACCACCATTTTATTCAAAACTAGCAGACAAAAGAACACAGAAAAAACAACAAGAACAAGTTTACAAATGATCAGTAACGGATCAGCAGCATCCAATAAAATGCAAGATAAGTAGATGGAAGAAGATAAGAGAGCTAAATACAGACATACCATAGGATCCACTCATTAAGATTTCAGGGTCAAGCCCAAAGTATGGAAGATCACATAAAGCATACCAAAATTGGAAATTCCACAATTCAATTAAACAATTTCATAAGAATTCCATCCACCCCACCGAAATATGTAAAATAATGCAAAGAAAACATTTTTTTGAACAAATTGATCATATCTTCTTTGGCTATGCAGCTCAATCCATAGATCTGTGCCTCTTATGACAATGCAGCTCAACCGAACCACAAAATAAAACAAAAATACTCTCTTTTTTTCGAATTCTAAAGGAACATAACCAAACAAACAATTTCATGCTCATTTCAACCACACAAAATCAAAAACCCAGGAATTTTTTTTTAAATTACAAAGATAATCCATAAAATTTCAAGAAACAGAACCCATAAACAACACCCGAAAATCATTATTAACAGTCAAAGAAAAATTGTACCAAACAACCACCAATATTTCCTTGCAAAACAGCAAGTTAAACAGAAAACAAAAATGGCAGCAAAACCAACCACAAATGAAACAACGATTTTAAATGTGGAAAACCCGAATCCGAAAAAACCAGGGGACCGTAGTCCATGTCAAAAACTTTCATTATTATAAATGGGTTTACACTAGAGGATCACAAAATGCCTCAAGAATAAGTTCTTGGCTCACAACAACAAGCATCTCAATTGGTGTAATTTACAGCAATACTACAGCACTTAGCGAGAGAAAATGGGTTTTGAGAGTGTACCGAATCAGCTGTAAACCAGGGGTCTTTAACAGCCTAACTGCTACAAAAACGTCACCCTAGTGGCTGAAATTTTACTCTGTTTTGGTCGCATTTGCTGCTCTGTTCTTGCCCCTCTATATAGACCGAAAAACCAACTCTTCATGAGTTATTGAATCTTCCAACACAATGAACCATGGAAGGGATTTTGAAAGCTCCGAAAACCTCTTTGAGTTCCTAAAGAGTCTGCCATCTTTTCAATTTCCTTTTGACTTATTTCCTAAAAGGCAAAACACATTACTGAACAAACGGGCCCCTACCGAAAGTTTTATTTCATCTATTTCAAGCAATTCTACTTTGGTTCTGTTGCAAGCCGCCCCCATTTTTGGATGGCGTTAGATTTCGCGTTAAATCATGTTAAATGTCTATTTTACCCTGTAAATATCAATAAAAGAATAATTATTTTTTAAAAAGGGGTGAAATTGTAAATAATACAATTTGGGGGTTAAAGATAAATGTCATCTTCATCTCTCTCACAAACCCAGATTAACTTTGTGTTTGGAAAGATGAAGCGCTAATTAACCCAAATTGGGGGTTAATTAGCATTCATCTTTTTAACCCCAATGTGGATAATGCATATGACCGGACCATGAGCATTGATTAGATCCGTGAAAATGCTTAACCATTTTTAGTCAACTACCAAACTACAATTTCCGTTCTCCCCAATCTCATCCCAGAGTCAGAGACGCCCAATTTTGTACTCTTCTTCTATTTATGTAAATCGAGAGATTCATCCAAGTACAAGTTCAATTACACGACAAAGTAACCCGTGGAGAAATCCCGCGATACTGGTCGTGATGGCATTTCTGGGTCCCTTGGCAGGCCATTAGTTCTAAGAAAGACCCCGACCTCAATGGTCTCTTTTCTTTTCACAACATCAATCTCACCCAGACAAACCGCCCCTTATCGATCTTGCGACTCGGCGACATCTTGACCTTACTCGATTCAAATCCCTGGTGCGAGGTCTCGTGGACTTCTCCAGCGGGTGTCAAAAAACGATGTCGTCCTCATCTTTTCCCCAATTCAATCCGGTTCCAGTCTCCTTCTTCTCAATCGTAGCTATAGGCGCCATCGCTACCCTTTGCTACCATCACAACCCCATGTACGGCAGTCAAGAACTTTCCAAAGCAGATTAAAGATTGTAAACCAAATCTTAAGCAGTCGGAGAGATGAAGATGAAGATGAACTGCTAATCGAGGAGGAGAGAGAGGAAGCGAGAGATGAAGATGAACCGCTGCTAATTCGGTGTTTGTGCGAGAGAGATGTGTGTGTGAATCTGTGTTTGTGAGATCTGCGTTTGAGAGAGAGATGTGTGTGTGTGTGTGTGAGATCTCGTGAGCTGCTAATGCGGATCCAAAAGCAGTCTGTGTTTGTGTGTAAGAGATGAAGATGAGCAGTCCAAAACACAAAAATTATATTATTTACATTTTCACCCCTTTTAAATATAATTGTTCTTTTATTGATATTCTGAGGTAAAATAGACATTTAACATGATTTAATTGGCGAAATCTAACGGCCATCAAAAAATGGGGCGGCTTGCAACCAAAAGTAGGGTGGCCAAAATAGATGAACAAACTTCGGTGGGGATTGCAATATGGTCCAAAGTTGGGTGGCCGTTTGTGTGTTTTGCCTTTCTAAATTATTGTTTTAGTCTTGATTAACAAAATAATTGATTTGATTATTAGTATTAGTTTAATGTGTAATTTCCTTTAAAACTCATGTGATATGACACATAATTAAATTAGGTGAAAAAGTAAGGATAAAGTGATAAGAGTGACGTTAAAAGGTAAGTTTAATGAAAATTATTTTGGAGCGAACAAAAAAGAAAAAAATTATGATAATTTAGGGACGGAAGGAATATTTTTTCTTTTACCTCTCTGCTTCAACCCCAATTTCGGAAAAAAAGTTATAAGAGCATCTCATTGGTTATAATTTCTCCCCAAATTCTTAACTAGGTCCATTATCAATCTAGCATTTAAGAATTTCTCATTGTAAGAATTAATATTTCCAATGGTTTTCATTTTTCCTCAATTTTTACATGAGTCACCACTACCAAATCATCCACTTTATTTACACTATTTTTTTTATCTTTATACTTTGCAATTAAACTAATTAATACCTATATTGTTTTATAACTAAATTAATTCATTTATAATTTTTATTAATATATTGCATATTCAAATATGCAATATAAATAAATTAATATATTGCATATTCAAATATAAAATATAAATAAAATAATACGTTTATAATTTTAATTAATTAATTAATAATACTCTACTCATACATTCCAAAATTATCGTGCGAGTTGACTTGGTGCACGGTTTAAGAAAATACATTTGATTTGATTATTAATATTAGTTTGATGTGGAGTTACTTTAAAACTCATGTATATATGTGGCTCATAATTAAAGTAGAATGAAAAAGTAAGGGTAAAGTTGTAAAATTGTTATCATAAAAAAGAAAGTTTCAAACAAGACAATTATTTTGAAACAAACGAAAAAGGAAAGCAAGACAATAATTTGGGGACGGATGGAGCATTAAATATTACAAATAAATTTTAAAACAACGATATTAATTTATAATTTTCATTAAAATATTACATATTAAACAAACACCTCATAAAAATAACAAATATTTCTAACAAACAAACATTTTTTAAAATAACAAATAAGGAAATTTAGTCATATCTGAGAAAATTTAGTCATCACTAGGCATCCCAGTAATTAGCTCATATATGTCCAACCAAGTTGGCTCGAAGTTCATGATGTCGATTGATATCACGTAACTCGTTATTTCCCTGCAAATATTATGGAATGTTTTGGTTGATCCATGGTCGCTTGTTTAGAGGAATCTCATGTATTATCGGCTCGGTTAAGTAATGTGATCACCTTCATCTTTGACAATCATATTGTGTAGAATAATGCATGTTAGCATAATTTTTTTCAAGTTATCTCAATGCCATAATCGAGCAGGACCTTTGATTATGGCTCACCTTGATTGGAGCACTCTAAATGCTCGTTTGACGTCTTTTCTTGCAGCCTCTTGTCTTTCCTTTAATTTCTTTCTTTTAGCATCCGCTAGACACGAAAAGCTCTTCACAAAAGTAGTCCAATGTGGATAAATTTCATCTGTTAGGTAGTATCCTTTTGTATAATGTGTGTCATTAACTTCAAAATCAATATGCGGTGTAGTTCCTTCGAGTACTTTATTGAATAAAGGTGATTTGTATAGTACATTGAGATTATTACGAGAACATGCGACCCCAAAAAAATGCATGTTATATCCATAAATTTGTAGACGCAACTGCTTTAAGCACAATTGTTGGTTTCGTATAACCTCTTGTAAATTGGCATTGCCAAACAACTAAGCAGTTTTTCCATTCTCAATGCATACAATCAAGACTTCCTAACATACCTGGAAATTTATGCCTCTGCTCACGCATTTGGAGAAGATGTTGTGTATTATCGGCATTTGGTCTTCTCAAGTATTGACCTCCAAAAAAATTCAACAACATATCGACAAAATTTTAGCATGCAATTGATGGCAGTTGTTTCACCCATTTGGAGGTACTCGTCGAGATGGTCGGTCAAATCTTTATAAACCAATTGGCAGATAGCCGCCATGCATTTTTGAAGTGGTGACAAACCTCTTCTTTTTGTTGCATGAACCTCATTTGAAAATATAATGAATGATTCTCCAATGCAGTAACTAACTGAATAAATAAGTTTCTACACATTCGGAAATATCGGCGAAATATGTTATCGGGATATAATGGCTGAGTTGAGAAGTAATCATCGACAAGTTGAGTGTGCCTGATTTCAAGATTTCAATTTAAATACCTCCTTCTCATTTGTTTTCAGTCGATTTGCACTTTTGCTGCTTCCATCAAATGTTTGTGGTGTTGAACTAGCGCAAGCATCATTTTCTTCACCTGAAGAAATATTGCCTTCATCGGAGTTTTCTGAGGCATCACTATTTGTTGTAGGGGCAGTAGAATACATTTTTTTGTGGTAAAATGCACGATAAGGGTTCGTAAGACAATGTTTGTAGTTTAAAGATTACAAATACTAGTCCCATATATATAGAACATTAGTTTACAACAACTACTTTGTAACGACTAATTTACAACAGCTATTTTACAACGGCTACTTTACAAATAAATTCAAAAGTTACATAATCAAAATTACATAAAGTCAACAAATTACATAAAGGCATGAATAATTAAAACTACATAAAAACATGAATAATTAAAATTACATAAAGTCAACAAATACACAAAACAACACAAATTTAAACTAAATTAGATACCCCAAATTACGTCACTTCTCCTTTAGGACATCACATGCACGTTCATGTATGGCATGCGCTTGTGCCTTTATTCCACTTGTATCTTGTGTAATAAATTTTATATCTTTAATGAACAATTGGTGCATCTGCTTTTCTGTTATAGCCGAGGCTCTAATATTCTTAGCTTTCGCTTCAATTTTCTTAATTTCATTGTAATCATCCATTTTCTTTGCAATATCCATATGATGTAACTCTAAGTCTTCTTTTGAAAAAGTTGAGGATTTGCTTCCTTTCTCTTGGCAGCCTTTTGCCCAATTGAATGGGTGTAGGTATCGATTTCCTCAACATGCATATTTGTATTAAAATGTCCTTCGGACCCAGATATCCTAGCCTTTTTGCCAACGTGATGAATATCTCCTTGTGGTAAAAGAGCTGGAGTGTCTTTCATAATTTGCCACAGATGTTCAAATTGAAATGTACCTTTATTTTCATCTCAATATTACCTATATGAATTAGACAATAAATATGCATCGCTCCAACCGCTTCGATGAGCTGCAGATAATTTATTGTAGATTGCTTTGAAGTGATTCACTTGCTTACAAATTCTATTTAGCAAGCGTGGTCTCACCTAGGATACCTCTTTTCCATTGAATTACTTGGGCGATGTTCGTTGTAATTATGCGCCCCAAACTTCGATACCGACACCGCGGTCCCACAATTTGACCACGTCACTTACAATTACATCTTAAAATTATAAATAATCACAACTCAAATAAATAAACCTTAAAATATCTTTAACTCAAGCAAAATAACCCAATATAATTTATTACAATCTTGATACTAGATAAAAGTCAATCATTCTTAATAAATTATCCTTTTACTAAATAGAGTCTAGATCCAAAAAAAAAATCTCTCGAAACCGTCAACTTGGTTTATCCGAGTCAAGTCTTCTCGAAATTACTATTCATTACCTGAAGAAAAGGGAATTTTGAAAGAAAAATGGGTGAGCGAACAATGCCCAGTAAGATCATATACAACCCCTCCGGTTACTAAAGAGGAGTTGACCATGATAAATCAGAAAGGAATAATTTTCAATATTCTAAGTTCATAGTTCAAGTATCGATAAGCGGAAGCAATTTATCAAATTTTTAATTTCAAGTAAAAAGAAAGCCAAATGAAGATTTAACAATAAAAACGACTCGAGTGATCAATCGTCACCAACCGTCCTATACATATTGGAGATAATAAATTACTCACATAATCTCATGATTATAAAACCATTTTTAAATACTTACTCCGAAGAGTATCGATAAGCAATTCAAATAATTACTCTGATGAGTATCGATAATTTGATCATGTTTGGTATATCCGGATAATCATATACCACTAGGGGTGGTAATTTGAGGCACGACACGATTGATCGACGAACACGACACGAAATTATAGGGTTTTGGCGTGGCTTATCGGGTTAGGGCCGTTATAAGGCCAACACGATAAGGCACGATAAAAAATGAGTTGTTATCGGGCTGGCTTGATAAGTATGGTAAGGCATGATAAGACACGATAACTAAAATATATATGTTTTAAAAATATATTTTTAAAAATTTACTAGATGTTATTAACTTCTTTCGAACTATTTTCATGATTATCTTATAGTTTTATCATTTGAAAATTTATGACTTTTAAACTACTTGACTATTTATATTGATGAATTTTCAAAATATTTATTAAAAAATCAAAATTATATATTTTATAATGTTTATTGGGCTTAACGGGTCTGACTAAATAAATCGTGCTTTTTTGCTTATCGTGTTGTGCTTTTCGTGTTTTTATCGTGTCGTATTCGGGTTTTAATATTAGGCACGATAAGCTTATCGTGTCGTGTTGTTATCGTGCCAGCCCGATAACAGCCCAGTACGACCAATTTAACACCCCTATATACCACTAGCTAGGTGGTATTCGATAAGTTCGATCATTCAATAATAATGCTCACAATTTAAGTGGATTTCGATAGTAATTGGATAATCATAAAAAATAAAATCAGTTTAATGATCATGGTAGAATTTCAAGAAAATAATAATCAAATTTCACTACAAGGATGATGCATCGCAACAATCATATATTTCATGCAAGAAGAATAACTAACATGAAATTCAATAATTAAGCGAGATTAAACGTGAATCAAATTAATGATTTTTGAAGAAGTAAAAATCGACAGAATTCAAATCAACTACCGACCCAAGTCGGCATACATTTCAAAGGAATATCGATGTCAATAAAAAAAAATTGAAAGTCTAACGGGGGATATTAAAAAATATAGATTGAAAGAGGTATAATCCCTTACTTGATAGGCTTAGCGAAGTGAATTTCCAAAACACGAACAATCACCTTAAGTTTGCTTGCCTCAAATCTAATTAAACATAATACTCAAATTAGGATTTTGAGTTTTGGGCCCTATTATATCCAAACTTGTTAAACGAAAAAAAAAAAAAAACCTCACCAAAGATATTTACTAACAGTCTTAGAATCTAGGGACCATCCTGTAATTACAGAATCAGTAATTCACAGTCCAAAAGTTTAGGGGGTGTGGCTGTAACTTTCTTCCATCATCTTCACCAAATAACTTTTTGTTGATGACTTCTTCCCGCCATTAATATACATATTGTATAAAACATCTATCAACTACTCAAGTGGAAGGTCCAGCTATTGGTTTTAAAATACTTCACTGGATGAAATCACTTGGAACCCACTTCAAGCATTTTGGTTTCAAAAAAATTAAAAATAATTTACAGATTAATTCCAAGAGACCAAGTTACAGTTTTGAAAAATTTTTATTTTTATTTTTATTTTGTTAAGAACAAAGAATCCAGGTTATATCAGTTGAAACTCAATTTCGTCTTTCATCCAATCTTTCTTTCTCGATTTCAAACACCCACACATAGACACCCATTTATAAGGATTTATATATTTCACCTTCATCGAACAGTACCAATTATCTCCGAAGAACACAAGCTTCGACATACAACTCAACCGTCCACTACTATCTTATTAACTCAAGAATGAAACTTATTGACCATTGCAATTAGAAGAAAAACTAAGGGAATACCTTAATTTGTTCGACGATGTGCAACCGAGTACGCTGATTCTTCTGCTGCCTCCCTTGTTTCCGTGCTCTCCCTCTCTTCCTCTTACTCACAATTTTTCTAAATTTTCAAAACAAAACACCCAAGTGTTGGATCCTTCTTATACACTCACACTATCGGTTCTCCTTCTCCGTCCATTGAAATTCTGGCCGTCGTTCTCTTTTTTTTTCCTTGCTACAAAGAATCGATTTCTTTTTCCTTCCATTCATTTCATCTAACTATATTACTATTATTACTATTATATTATTATTATTACTATTATTATTATTATTATTATTATTATTATTATTATTATTATTATTATTATTATTATATAGATATATAAAAGCTAGGTAGTCTAAAAGAGGACCCCTAAGGGGGTGGCCCAGTGGTAGACATGGGACTTCACAAAGTGTGAGGTTTCAGGTTCGATTCCTTCTCATGCCCCCCTTAGGAGTAAAAAAAAAAAAAAAGTAGTCTAAAAGAGGTAAAATCCCACCAAAATGCACTTGCTAAAAAAAGAAAATCATATTTTAGTATTATTATATAGTAGTTAGCATGCGTTTGGAACACAAATCTGATTAATTGATTACACAACTCTCAAGATTTATTGAAAATGTGCAAATGTGCACATATTGTAGAAAATATCAAGTTTCTATGTAGTAGTATTTAATAGGAGTGGTCACTCATGTGAAAATATGTAAATACAAATCTCTTTTGGTGCATACTTAATTTACTGATTAATTAAAATGAGCAAATAACACTGTAATAAGAACAAATGTGATATACAAAACATTTTCATTGAATACATGTGATTACAAAATAAAATAAAATCACAATTAATTATAAAAAGTCTGCTATGGAAATCTTCATCTATGACTTGTCTGTATGTGAAACTTTTGTGTCTCTTTCATCATATCCGAAATTATAATATCAAAACAAAATTTATTTTTACAAATAACCACAATTAATTATAACTTATTGGTAAATCATAGGAATATATACGATTAAATCATAGTAGTAGATACCAACCACAAATTTTAAATATTTAATAAATCTATATGTTATATAGAGAAGAATATACATCTGAATTACTATTTATGCTACTTAAGATCCTAAATTTTAATAACAAAAAATATTAATTATTAAACTCTATAAAATTATGAACGAGAAAATGACTTAAACAATTCATAAAATATTTGATTAATTGATATCAATTATACCGATATAATTTGTTCCCTTCATCATGTTTTTTCTTTATTTTTTATTTTGTTTATTATCTTCATTTTATTTGTATATAATTTAATTAAGAGAGATATATGCCCGTGCATTTAACGTACGGATGTAAAACTAGTTATTATATAACAACTATCATCTATATATATATATATATATATATATATATATATATATATATATATATATATATATATATATAATAACAAAGGTATATTTATCCTCCAAAATCACACTTTTAAAATTTTGACTTTTGAGTTATCATTCAACTCTTTCTCTCTCATATCTTCTTTCTTCTGATTGTATTTCTCTCTCTCTCTCTCTCTCTCTCTTGTCTTCTCCATATTTTCTCTATCATCACCATCACTTCCCTTTTGCGATTAATAAGCGAGAATGTGAGAACCAAATTCTTCTTCAAGAATTCATCCCATTGGTTACGAATTCCCCTTCCTAAATTATAATTGGCCAACAAGAACATCGAATGGAGATGCTTTAAAGTCTCATTGCAAGCTTCGGTTATCGTGATGTACTCACTTTCAGTGGTGGACAAAGAAACACATTTTATAAGTTGAGATTGTTGTATGAGCACGTTTTAGCACATTTTTTTTAATTCATGTGTTATTATGTTATTTCTAGAAAATTTCCTATATTGATGATTGATTAATTGATTGTTGTTGTCTTTCTTAGCAATTTTGGTGATCAAGTTTGGATCATATAGGGAATGATTTATTTGACTAACAAATTAACCCTTCCATATTTGTTTCCTTCCTTAATTGCATTGGAGGTCTGGATGCGTCTTCCTTGTTGTATAAAAGAGAGGCTCAACCATTCAGAAAGGGTTACGCTTTTAGATAGATTTTGCAGAGGGAGATTGTGCCATAAAAAGTCGATGTGTTGTGGAATGTTGGAACATTGCAAGCTACATTAACTGTTGTTTTCTAGTTTTTGTTCTTTGCTCACTGTCTCTATTTGAGATTCGTGTTTTCTTTGAGCACTAGTGTTAGATTGTTAACATCCAATTCTGTTAAGAGTATTTTAATTTGATTTTCACATAGTGTTAGTTTTCATAATTGTAAGCATTACAATTGTTTTCTATAGTGAAAGTTTCTTACCATATTAGCTTGTCTACAAGTATTGCTTGTAGACCTGAACCTAAAACTTTGTTTTCTCTCTCTCGTTGCTTTTTAGTATATGTGTTTGTGAATGTTGCAACATTGTATACAACATTCATAAACGGTCCCGATTTGTTTTATATAACCCTAGCTACATTCTTTCAATTGTTATGATATCGCATTATGTTATAAGATCGTTTACTGATAAAAAGCAAGTCGATATTGTAATAAGAATAGGCCTCCTATAAACGATCTAACGATTCTTAATTTTAATAATTAATAATTAAGACGAGAGCCTCATTCTCTGGTAGCTCAATTAATCAACATACGGTGAGTCAGGTCAAGAGTAGGCCTCCTATAAACAGTCTAACCGAACATAATCTTAATAATTAATAATTAAGACGGGAGCCTCACTCTTTGGCAGCTCAATTAATCAACATACGGTGAGTCGGGTCAAGAGTAGGCCTCCTATAAACAGTTTAACCGATCATAATCTTAATAATTAACAATTAAGACGGGAGCTTCACTCTCTGGCTGCTCAATCCACCAAGATACGATGAGTCAGGTCAAGAGTATATATATATATATATATATATATATATATATATATATATATATATATATATATACTATACTATACTATACTATACAATAGAGCTCAGTGGGATAAAGAGCGGCTGAGATTGATTATTTTTACTTATATCAAACGGTTGTAATTTATTCCCCGCACAACCCTTATCCCTCTGCGTCCCCCTCTCCCTCTACGATTCCAACTCCCTTACAGTTTCTCCAAAATCCCCCTGAATCAGAGAATCAATTATCTGGCTCATCTGCCAAAAAAATTTTAAATAATTTTTGACAAGCCCAATTTGAACGAGGTAGATACAGATGGAATCCAAATCTCATTAAGGAGATAATATAGAAGTCAAAATACAAGATTTTCTTTGCATGATAATACAGCTCCATTTTGTACAAGAATAACTAGCAATATACAATTCATACGGGAGGGGATAACTCAAAACATCTATTATATAAAATAATTCAAAGTAGCTTAAAAAAACTAATTACCGGCTAGGATTTATTTTACCAAACATAATCACCGGCCAAGAGCGGTTGGGAAAAGCTAATTAACTAAAAGATTGATTTTTACCAAACACAATTACTGACCAAGATTAATCTGATCTCAACCGTTTTTATCACGTTTTCATCTCCACAAAATCCACTCCTCATTCTGTTTCTCTCCATCACTTTCTCTATCTCTTTTTCTCTCTTCACCAATTGTTTGTATCCATATTTTTTATCTCCTCAATCCTTTTCTCTGTCAATCTCTATATCTTTCTCTCTCTTCATCATCAATAAAATCTTATCACTAACCCGCCTAATACACTTTTTCTATAGACTATTCTATTACATTAGCTTTCATAATTTATTTTATAGTATCATTATTCATTGATAAGTTACTAGATTTTGTCTTAAAGATTTTCAATATGTATGATATTTTTAGTTGGATGATATGCAGTCGTACATGATAACAACAGAAAGAAATATCCAAATATTCACCAAAGAGACATACATGGTACAGAAAGTACGTCATAGAATTTGAGTTTATTGTGCTTAACAAGAACAAACATTACTCGAGTCATTTAATATAGGGTTGACAATTGGATGGGTTGGATCAGATATGAGTTAGATCGAAACGGGACAGGTTGAAATGGATAATGGGTCAAAAGGGGTCGATCGTTTGATCCGTAATTTTTCATCAAAAACTTATATTTATATAGCAAAAAATAACGAGGTCGAAATGGATAATGGGTTCGACACTTTAACCCGACCCAAATCGATTCGTTAATTTATTTTGCCAAAACGCAAACTGCTCGTGTTAAGTCGGGTAATTTTCGATCGTGACCGCTAGGTGAGTTAGCATGATCTTGGATTGTAATTATTAGACCTAATTTTGGACATAGCCAAATTCATCCCAGTGGCATGAAAAGATATTTTGTATTCTGGCTCATATGTAAAAGGAAATATGCATTTATTAATTTATTTTTATCATGTTCGGTTCATACATTGATCACGCCCATACTGGCACCATTATTTATTGATAAATTTCCAAACTGGCACCGTGCCATCGGCATGGGTAAAAGTACTAGTATATATATATAACTATTACTAAACAGGGAAGCATCTTGTGACGGCCGGCAGGACGATGCGAGATCCCGAGCCGTCGAAGTCAAATAATCAATAACACAAGCATGCACAAGTAGGATTATAAAATTCATGTGGCGCAATATCGCATCACAGAATAACAACTCGGCTACACTTGGCGGAAAACAACTTAAATAAACAAGTCATCGGCGGCGTTACAGTAGAAACCCAACAACTACTCCTACTAAC
>JABEVN020001966.1:0-23011 GCA_013146195.2 Codonopsis lanceolata | reverse complement strand
TACAAGGCTCGTGATTCCGCCTCGTGAGTCGCATTGATTTGGAAGCAAGACGTGTGACTTTCTTCCCCGACCACCAGGGTGGACTTGTATTTCTCGGGAATTGACCAATGATGCCGTAGTGGCTGCATCGGCAAATTGATTTTGCCCCGTGGTAAGTAATGGAATGAAATGGAGTCAAACCGAGCGCAAGTGGTTGTTAATTTGGCATGATAGAGTTGAGCCTGGATTCTGGGTTTTCCACTTCCCTTCGACTTGGTTTATGATCAAGGTAGTAGTCTCCAAAGACTTCAAGATTTTTGGCCTTCCTTTGGAGAGCCTCTTCCAGCCGGCAATGCAAGCTTCAGATTCGTGGTGTTGTTGGAGCATTCAAACTCCAATCTTAGGCCGTGAGTGTGAGAATCACCGTCGATGAGTAAGATTCCTATGCCAAAAACCTTTTGTTTATGTTCAAAGAACATCCGCCACCGGTGTCGCGGGTCGTGATTTCCAAGACACCTTCGTCTGGAAGTCGGGCTCAAGAGCATCTTCTTTTCAGGTAGATCGCTAAGTGATCCATGACATACGCTGATAGATTTGAGCGTGACATATGTTATGTCAAACTCGCTGAGAAGGAAGGTCCACTTAGCCGCCTACCGAAAGTGATGGTTTGCCGAAGATGTATTTGATGGGATCCATCCCGAGATGGCTGATGGATCGCCCCCTCAAGTAGGTTTTGAGCCTTTGGGTTGTCCGCAAACCAGGCCGACAGCCGCCACTTTTTTCTCAGTCGAATAATAATTAGCTCACTTCCCTCAGCCTTCCTACCGATGAAGTATATGCGCGGCGAGGGAGTCTTTTCTTTTCTTGGGCAAGCATGGCTCCTACCACGTGTCTGCGACGTGTTAAGTAATATGAGGAGAGGTTTATGGTGTATGGGCCGGGCTAGCAAGTGGATTGGTGAGATAGGCCTTTATTTTCTCAAGGCTCGGCTACCGCATTTCGCCCCTGCACTGGGCGATTTTCTGGGAGCTTGAAGAGGGCCCACATGTGGTGGTGAAATAGCCTGATGAAGCTTTCCGATGTATTGTAGGCCCGCCTAGAAAGCCTTTGACTTCTATCGGAGTTTTTGGTCGCGGCATTTCTACGATAGCTTTGATTTTTGCCTGCCGATCTCGATGCCTTGCTCGGCTACTAAGAATCCGTGACTTTGCCTTCGTGACCCCAAATGTGCATTTGTGGGGTTGAAGTTTCATCCGATGCTTTCTCGAGCCTTTCAAGAACTTCAAGATCTCGATATGAGCACCGCATGCCGCCTGAATGTACAATCATGTCAAGCCGACGTGACTTCCATTTCTTTAGGATCATGTCGTGGAAGAGTGGTGGCAGCCTCTTTGATAAGTAGCCCCTGATTCGAGTCCAAATGGCATGACAAAGTAGCAAGAAAATGTACCCCAAGGGGTGGTGAATGAAGTCTTCTTCGATCTTCACGCCATTTTAATTTGATTGTACCGAGCATGCCGCTTCGACGAAGGATCTCGATCTTGTGAGCAAAGCAACAACATCTACCACAATATCAATGTTGGGTAGCGGAAAATCATCTGGGCGACGCTATTGAGGTCGCGAAGTCGACGCAGATTCGACCTTCCCGCTGGGTTTCGGGAACGGTCACTATGTTGGACACCAAATCGGTATTCAACCACCCGAATGAAGTTGACATGGAGTCGCTTCATAATTTCTTCTTTGACTTGCAAGGACCATTCTCGTTTGATTCTACGGAGTTTCGCTTGATTGGCCGAGCATCCGGATAGATAGGGATCCTGTTCAACTATGGTCGGATCTAGCCCCAAGATGTCTTCATAGACCAGCAAAGATGTCTACGAACTCTTCCTCGAGGAGGTCGATGAGTGCTACCCTTCGAGCCTCAGAGTAGTCACGATTTTGATTTCTTTGACTTGTTGTTCAGCCCCCGATTGATGATTGACAAGTCTTCACCGCCGCCGCGAGTGGTGTTGTTCCTGTTGCTCAACCGACTTTACAAGCTCAAGCAAATATTTTTATCTGGGTCCATTTCATTAAATGATTCATTATTATGATTATTTAATGTATCTTTTAATGTAGGTGCAACTAAGGAATAAGCAAAGACATTCATATTATCATTAAATAGCATGCCGCACGGGCTTATTACATTATCGAGGACCCGGGTTTGAGATCCTCATTATTAGGGAGCGGATCGTAGATGACCAACTGCAAAGCTAGGAGAAGGAAGGGGGATAGTATATCCAAAGCGGCCTACCGCTGGAGTCAAGGGCGGCCTGTCGTAACGCACCAATTTTGCAGAGGCTTAGCAGCTAGAAGCTCGAACTTATCGTGAGTTTTTCATACTTAGTGCTCTCGCTCTATCATACCCAAGAAACCTGCTCCTCAAACATTTATTTAGGAATTCCTTTATTGATCAAGATCCCTTACAAAGACCTTTATTTATGGCTAACTGACTATCTTGCCCTCTTCTTAGACCTTTTCGCTTGATCCGCTTGAACAAGTTTGGTGTCCGCCACCGTAATTACCTTGCTATCGATGAGATCCTCAGATTGCATTTTTGAGTGTATAGCACTTGTCGGTAAGATGACCACCGCAACGGTGGTACTCACAATACCGGGCATGGTTCCAGCTTGTCGCAGGGGTTTGGTGGCCTATAGTTATCAAGGGGCTTCAAAGATCCCACGGGCCCACGTTGTTTGGAGCATTTCGATCTTGGGGCGCATGCATCATCATAATGCCTTGCTTCTCTTCGCCCCTCGCCTAGTGCAAATGGCCGTGTTCGATTTGGTCCGCAACGAGGAAGAATTTTTTCTCGTTGGATAATATTGCAGCTGGAGTGGGTTGCCTCGGACCTTGGCCCAAGAGGGATTCTTTCTTTGGTGTACAAGTTACTTTTGGAAGTCCCGAGGTCATTTGTCGGGAATAAGTATTTGAAGCGGTCTAGAGGAAGGCAATTTTCCGTTATGGTAGCAGCATTCGTGGGAGAGATCGGGTTGATTGGAGAATATGGTAGGACTACGGGCATTTGGAATCATACCTCCTTGGGTCACGGGATCATTTTTTGGCCGATGGCTAGCACTTGAGTACTTGGTGGCTTTCCGCAGGTTTGAAAAGGATATTTTCTCGAGATATCGTGAAGGTTTACCTCGTGGAAGTGGGAAGCATTAGGAACATGTTTTGAGATTTTGACCTTTGGGAGAGAGTTGTCGACCTCTCGAGAAGCCTTTTAAAAGCTCACCCATCATTTGGCTTGTCATTCTTTCTATATGAGCGCCCACTACTTCTTTTCACCTGTGTCTCAAACTCAAGAGAAGGTACATACTTAGGAGTTTCGCTCTCGATTCCCTGGCTTCCATCATTGCCCCCGCCATAGCTTGTTTATTTTCCGTTGCGGTATTTGGTAAGGATTTTGGGTAGGTATGGATTGATATGGATTTTGACAGATAAGGATTTGGGGTTGAATATGGATTTGGGACAGATAAGGATTTGGGGTTGGATATGGATTTGGGACAGATAGGATTTTGGGTTGGATATGGATTTTAGACGGGATCGGGATTTGGGGTTGGATATGGATTTGGGTTTATGGCAAGATTTGGTGAGTTAGTGTTTGGCCGAGGGTTTGGGTTTGGAGGCACATATGAGGTTGATGCTTCCCTCGGGAACCGCAGGGAAGAAATTACCTCACCATTGATTTCAAGCTTGTACATTGGTCATTTGGCTCATTATAAGATCAATTGCCTTTGCACCCAAATTTTGGTCTAGCCACCTTTGCATTCTGAGTTGGAGCATACCCGGAGCCCCTCAGATTCTCATACCCATAGCGGCTTCACTTTTCCGCCATACTCGGATACGTATTCCGAATCAATTTCTGATCTAACTGCTTTTACGATACCTCCTGATCGATCTCTACGCACTTGTTTCCGTCAGATCAATCGGCCAATCTCTCGCCTTTTCCAAATTCGGGCCAAGCTGGGAAAATGGGCACGGTATCGAAAAATTCGGTGAAGGCTTTTCTCGGGCTTGGAGCAGGCGTGCCTTTATTAGTATATTTTATTATTATTTATTATTGTTCCTACAAATTGTGACCTGATAAGCACACCTTAATTTTTGACAGCCTCGGGACTTTTCTGGAACAATGGATTCTTTCTCCGCAGTATAGGACCAACGTATTCCACACGCCTTTCGACTCCCCGAGATCGGGTGACCGATCCCCAGCGAAGGGCCTATACTCTTCCGGGATCCACCATTCGAAATGATCTAGGTCGAGCATTTGAAAAATAATAAATCAGCCCGATGTAAAAAAATTTTTTTTTTGACTTGTGCATTTTTTTGACTTGCATTTTTTGACTTATTTTTTTTGACTTGCGCATTTTTTTTTTGACTTGCGCATATTTTTTTTTTTGACTTTTTTTTTTTTGACTTGCGCACATTTTTTTTGACTGGGTGACCCACAATTTAAAATGCAAAAAGGTCGGTCTTGAAGTGTCTGAAAATCTATATGCAAATCTAACGTTGGTTTATGTAGGGGTAGGCCGGCCATGGTGTAGGGTAGCGTTCGAATATATTTATATGCATGTGCGCGTGTGTGTGCGATATCTAAAAAGCAAAAAAAGTTTTTTTTATTCAGATATAGAAATAGAAAATAAAACAGATATACTGCCTTTGTTGTGTATGGATTTTCTCGGCTTTTTTAGCTTAGCTTGCGCGAGCAAGCAAGCATACCATCAAGAAATAGAAAGAAAAGTGGGGAATCTATTTATTTTTAGAAAATGGGTCATAATCCCCAAAATAAAAATGACGGAATGAATGCATATATGTATATTTTGCAGAATGAAGATGAAGCATAATAAAATAATATAAGGACCGAAAATGAAAAAGATTTTTTTTTTTTTGAAATAAAGCCCCACCCTTTTTGTTGTGCCGCCTCTGATAGTATCACATAATATAATATATATATGTAAATAGTACAGACATATATATATAGACATATTTTTTTTTGTACTTATTTATTTATTTTTTTTTGAACTTGCGCATATTTTTTTTGACATATATATATATATATATATATCTATATATATATTTATATATAAATTTTTTTTTTACAAAATGTATATATATTTTTTATACTCTTAAACATGCCTCATCGAATGGGTATCTAGCGACTGCCGCGATGGAGGATCATATCCACAAATATATTACCGTAATGGGAACACTTTATTCAAATGCGTAAATTAATATGACAAGCATACCCAAATTTAAACAAATAAAACAAAAAAGTTTTATTTTGCGAGTCTAGCCCTCCATTTTATTTAAAATAAAACAACGCTCCCAGCCAGAAGTCGCCACCGTGAGGTTCAGGGAATGTGCCCGCGCCCGCGCCTGGATGGGGTGCGCGTGGATGCGGGACACCACCGCTTGCTCCACCCTCCCTTGTTTAGGGAAGACGAAATCCAAAGTGCGAGAGGAGTCTTTGTCTATATTAGCACGTTGGAATGTGCCTCGGTTGCCCTGAGTGAATTTTGTATCCAATATGGGAACTTATGGTTTTCCATGTCAAGTTATCCCTTATTTCGTGGATAATAGGATATGGGAATGCATTACTCTTCCATCCCCATTCTCCCCTTTATCTTTCGGGAAAATAGAGAAGTGCAAGAAAGAATATTGCGACGCCCCACTATGAATTTTATGAAAATAGCCTTATGGCCTATTTTGGATCACTATGAGTGCTTTGGGTTTTCTACGTCAAGTTATCCCTTGTTTAGGGGATACCAGGACATAGGAATACATCACCTTTCCATTCCCATTCTCCCTTGTTTAGGGGAGAACGTGAAAGTGCAAAGAAAGATGTTGCGAGGCCCCACTGGATCCAAAATGTTTTAGAGTCGCCACCTTTATTTTAAGGCAAAAATAAAGGAAAACCAGAAAAGAAAACCGTAGATTTTAGAAAGCGGGTTCTGAGGCTAAGTTACGAGTTGGGAAGGTGCTAGGCACCCAACTCGCTCTTTCGTCTCGAACGTTTTTGGTCAAGTATGCTTATTGTCACATTTACTTAGCAAATAAATAAGGTCTTATTTTGACAAGGGAAAATTAAATGATACATTCGTGGCCACATTATTTACTGACTCACTGTCTCTTTCCAATAATTACTGAGACACATTTAAAAATATTTGGCCATTATAATGCTCTTTTTAGTATTATTTCCTAATAAAATCCGGCAAAGATAGCGCTTATATTTTGATATTTGAACCGACCGAAATAATACATTTACAAATAAAGACTTTATTGAATAAATAAATACAAACTTATCTAAAAATATTTTGCCATAATAACGGCTACATTTAGTACTATTTCCTAATAAAATCCGGGCAGCACAACTGCTTATATATTTACATTGGGCCGGACTGGAAATAATACTATTACATAGAAATAAAAGACTTTAACAATAAAAGCTTACAACGGCGAGGGGTGTGCTCTCGCCTGTCCTCCTGGGGAGAGAGAGTCTTTTTCTCGTCCGCAGTCTGTGGTTGAAGTTGTGTGTTGTGTGAATTTTGGCGCAGTAATGCTCTAAAGTTACTTTTCGCCTCGGATCGGGCAAGGTAAGCGTTTATTTCTCGGTTGTTTGTTTGGTGGAAAAGGCTAAATTTTAGCGAGTAACGCTTACCATCGGCTATTTTGGCCTTTTAAATCGGGCGAGCAACTGCTCTATCCACGATTTTTGGACCGGGAAAAGGGTGGATACCTAGTCGGGGGCTAAGGTAGACTTCTACCGGTTGGATTTGTGTTTGGCGGAGATTTAGCAGGGTTTCGAGGCTTTAGAAATTGCTCTATCGGTATTTATTTCTTCAACAGAACGAGACGCTTGAGAGAAATTTTACTGATGAATTGAAGCGCCGGAATGAAGGAGCCGAGGCCTCTATTTATAGGAGGAGGCTGGGACATTACTGGAATTTTGAGATTTCTCTCCGTGCATCAGAGGGTTGTACACCGCGTTCGACGAATTGTGCAATGCGGCAAACTTTGCGTTGAATAGTGCTGGGGAAAAGAGGTTTGGGCGCCACCTATAGGAGGTTTGGGCGCCACACCCAAACCTTTGGTAGGTGGTGCCTAAACCTCAAACATTGCTCATTTTTGACACTTTGGCCCCTGCAATTTGTCCTTTTGTGCATCATGCTTTGTCCTTTTGCAATTTTGACCCTGTAACTTGACATTTGTTAATGTTTTAACAGCTTCTTGATATTTTTGTCATGTCATGTATCCGGGGTACGAAATTGGGGTGTCTACACCCGATCCAATCGTCAAACCAAATTGCGCTGTTCGGACTCAAGAAGCACGCAGCAAACAACAGTTGTTTTGCGTCACGGATCCCGAGGTGAAAACAACAAAAAAGAGCAGTCACGCTACCCAAAATCCCGCAAAAGCAAAGTAAAAAGACTCTCTCTCCCTGAAGGACAGAGCGAGCACACCCTAAAGCCTACTATAAGGAAGTTTGGTACGGGATAAAACTCTCACGCTTCAAGAAGTAGGTACTTTAAAAGTTTTATTTATTTTATCTTAAAAAAATGATTTTTAAAATATTAATATATCACGAAATAAGCAGTTATGCTGCCCAAAATTCTATAACAAATAATACTAAAATAAGCCGTTATTATGGCGAAATGTTTATAAAATATATTTGCAACTCTAAAGTGAGGCTGTTGTAAGTTTCATTATTTCTTTTATTATTATTATTATTATTATTATTATTATTATTATTATATATAAATAAATGCTTTATTTAAATTGTTAATTTTATAAAAAAATATATATTTAGCCGAAAAGCCTATTTTGAGACCGAAAAGGCGAGCTGTGTGCCTAACCCCTTCCCAACTCGTAACTTCGCCTCCGAACCCTTTTACAAATCTGGTATTTTTTAGTTTTTCTTTGTTTATCTTTAAAATAACGATGGCGACTCTGTTATACATATTTTGAGTCCACAATTGAGGCCGGACGTATTCCATGTGCTTGAAAGGTTTTGAAACTTACCCGCTTTTCAGTAGCGGTGGAACCGGTTAAAAACGGGGCACTCACAGTGGCGACTCTGCTGGGGACGTTGTTTTTATTTTATTAATAAAATAAAAATTGAGACCTAGACACAGTTTGTTTATATATATATATATATATATAAGGTTTATTTTTTAGATTTTTTTGCTAAATATGTTCGTAATATCTATTTAACAACTTAAATATTGCATTTTTATATATCTGTATATAAATGTGCGTATAACCGTGAAATCTTGCAGCAGCTTCATTTAGGGTACACGTGCAACCTAAAAAAAGCAAAAAAAAAAAAGAAAGCGGGAGCAATTTTTGTTTTATTCTGTTATTATATTATTTTTTGTGGATATGTAAATATTCTTCTATTCTGTCATTTTTATTTTGGGGATTAGGACCAAATGTAATTAATATGAAGAGATGGTTTCCATATTTTTCTTTATATTTATTGATTTGAATGGCCGTAACGCTCGCTCGCGTCGTCCTTCTGGGGATTCAAATTAATGAGTCAAGAAAATCAACAAATAAACAATAAGACGGGCCATAATTTATTGCTTTATACCTGCAAAAAGAAAAAAAAAACTTTACTGCCTTTTAGATAACTCACACACGTGTAGTCATGAAGAAATATTCTGACTGTTACCCTTTAACCCGATAAACACGCCCGTGTATCCATGTTCTTGAAAAGGAACTACGAGACTTAGGCCGAAATTATCACATCCTGCACCCCTTAATAAGGGGCCAACGGGGTGAAGCCAGCCTAACCCTGCATTAGCCAACGTTAAAAGCATATATATTTTTTAGGACACTTCATGGACCGATCGGTTTTTTTATATCTCGAAATTAATGACCAATCTCTGTTACAAAAATATATGTAAAAGAATAAAGATATATGCTCAGATGCTGACAAATAATTTTTATGGTATTTGTCCTAGACCATTTGAATGGTGGATCCCTGAAAGAGTATAGACCATTCGCATGAGATCTGTCCAATCTTGGGAAGGCGAAAGTCAGGTGGAATATGAAGGTTATATACTCTAGAGAAAGAATCCATTGTTCCAAGAAATGTCATAGACTGTCAAAACAAAACACGTGTTTGTCCGATCAATTTTAGGGAAAACGAATAAATAAAAAATAATAAAAGCACACTATACTTGAACCAAAAATTTTGGAACCTCCCTTCTGATACCTTCAATCGTTTTCCTCAGAAACTTGGCCTGAGTTTTGAAAGGAAGAGATAGCACCGGTCGTTTGATACAGAATACAAGCACAAAGGTCAGGTCAGAAAGTATAAGAATCAGTTCAGAGGGTGCATATTTGGTTAGAATGGCCGTCGAGAGTGAACAGACTATTATAGGTGCTGAGACAGGGGCTCCAGGGTACGCTCCTACTCCAGCCATGCAACAATGGTTAGACCAAAATTTGGGTGCACATGCCGATTGCGTAATGGGCCATATGACGAATCTCATGCAAAACCTGAGACCCAATGTAGAAGGAGTCACTTTTCCTGCAACACCTCATGAAGCATCAACTTCTCATGCTCCCCTAAACCCTAACCCTCAACCAAATACTAATCCTCCAACACATACCAACATCCCAACCACCAGTTTCCCACCAAATATTTACTACCAAAATTTCAACCCTTTCCTATCAAAACCCATCACACCCTTTTTCCAAATACCAGTATACCTCAAAATACAAGTGGTCTTCCATTTCCCATCACCAACCCACTCCAATATAGCCCACATATGGACCCCAAAAACTATGCCCAACCAGGACAAGTGACAACTTATCTACCATTAAATGATTTTGGTCGTCAGGCAGAAGCTGTAAATATCCCACCCCCTCAAAATCTTTACCAAATGCCTCAGCAAATTCCAGGAATAAACCCCGTTGCAGCAAATCCCACAAATATATACCATGCTCCGGCTCCACCTCCCACAAAAGTGGAAATAAATGTTGAGAATCTCAAAGAAATGATGGTCAAGGTTCTAAACAAATGAGGATTCTCTACACAATCATTGGCACTGCAACCCTTAGCCATCTTGCCACAAAAATTCAAAATGTCCGACATAGAAAAATTTGATGGGACTGGTTGCCCCGTCTCTCACCTGAAGAGGAGTTAGTTTTGAGGCAATGGCCTCTAACTTCCATTTGACTTTAGTCGGAGCTGCTAAGCAATGGCTCATGTTAGTAGATAACAGTACAGTCACTACTTGGGATCAAATGGCCGAAGAATTTCAAAAAAGATACAAAGATAATAGCAACTCTGAAAATAAGAGGGAACTCGAGTCTTTCACTCAAAAGGAGAAAGAAACTTGCGCAGATTTTTGCAGCTAGGTGGAAGAAGAAAGTTGCTCAGATTTTATACAGACCCGATCCAATTGAATCAACTAGGATGTTTATAAAGAACCTCTAACCAATCTACCTTGAACATATGAGATACCTCCCATATGGTGACTTCAACGCCATCGTGGAAGTAGGAATCTGCATTGATAAAGACATACGTACAGGGCATTTAAAGGATGATACATATACGGAAGGAAAAGCAGCATCGCTAGGGGCTGAAGTTAATGTTGTCATAAATATTCCCGCAGCTGCAACCAGTTGTTATAGCCAAAACTATAGAAATATGCCATGGTCATATGGGACAGATAAGTCTACCAATTTTATTGGGGGAAACAGTGGAACTAATAGAAACTTCATAGGACCTTACAGACGAAACAACATGCATTACGATGAATTGCATGCTCCAATGTCCTTAATATTACAAGGTTTAATGACACAAAGGGTCCTGAAACCAATGGAGAATTACAAACCTCCAAACCCGCTACCAAACACATGGAATCACTCCCAGTACTGCGAGTACCACCGTTGCAATGGCCACCCCACCGACAAGTGTTATATGCTCAAAAGTTCCATCCAGGATCTTATTTATGACTAGGTCATTGAAAAACCGCATCCATTACCATAAATCAGCATGATCAAATTTGATGAAGAGGTCAGCCCACCAGACTAGTTTGTGAAAAATGATGCTCCTTTGCCCTATATGGTCATCCCTTTATCTTCATAGAAGAAAGATTTTTACAACATAAAGTAACATACTGAACAGTGGTTGAGCGTCGCCTGAGAAAGAACTTGGATAGGGCAGAATGTCAGTACTAGAAATTGTTGGTCAGTCAGGGAAGGACAAGGGAAAATCTTTGAGACTCATAGAACCTCATAAAACCCTTTTGTATCCACCTCCAAAAAACCCTTTTACCTTTAAACCTCCTTTTGCCAAATAAAATCTTCAGGAAACAATTTTTTTTCAACTCAACATCAGTTTTTTTTTTTTTTTAGATTTTTTCATTTTGTTCTCATAAATGTATTTTCCTTTTGATAGAGGTCACCTTTTTCCAAGTATCCTTGGACATGTTTTTCTTTTCAAAGATGATAAATTGACTCACTTAAAAACACATAAATCTACACGAGTTGATAATGAGTCATCTAGAAGATATGGACCGCATGAACTATTAAGAACATCTAAAGTAGGCAAGTCGTCTTGACCAGAATCATCTTCGACCCTTGCGGACCCATTGTTAATGCGTGCTTGGGCTTCCTACCATAAACACCAAAACCCCTCCAAAAACCTGAAACCCTTTTAACTCCACCATATGCCAAAACCCCTACTAAAATTAAGACCTTCCAATATCACCAGCCAAACAACTATCCCCATGATCTAGCTTCCCGAAACCGGGGCTATTTCTCCTTTTTTTTATATCCACCAAGAGTGGTTATCCTTTGCCCTAAAAAGATAGAGGACATTCCTCAACTGCTATTATAATGTTTAAAAAAAAGAGAAAGAAGGAAAAAAAGTCTCTCTGGAGCTAGTCCATCATTTGTCTATTTCCCTCTTACACAAACTAATCTGGGATTCTCTTGGAAAATCAACACATATATACTTCTTCAGGTGTGGATAAAAAACAAAAACAGGCCCACTATTCCCAAAGTCAAAAGCCAAAAGGCCCACCATACCCAAAGGCAAAGCCAAAGCCATACCCAAAGGTAAAGCCAAAAGGCCCACCATACCTTAAACCAAAGCGGAAAAGCCCACCAAACTCAAAACCAAAAGCCAATTGTACATCTAAACCCACAGCCTAAAAGCCAGTCAACGATTGATTTTGATCGTCTTTCCAACAGAAACCAACTCCATAAAAGACCTTTTAGCCAAAGGCAAATAAAAAAACCTCAAAACCGATCCTTCCCCAAATATTTAAACAGTACACCCTGAACCAGTCCCGATCAACAGCTCTGCTTCAATCCGTTATAACGTGATCTAAGTCAAAGATGAAACTTCTTGCTAAAACACACAAAAACATCAAAAGATAATTACCAAGTAGGGTCCATAACCCACCAATCTAGTAATACTCGGCAATAAAGTGAACTCTAGATCCCGACTCTCTTTCTTGTTCATTAGAGTCATCCTCATATCATGTGCCTTTAATTTTCTCTTTAAAAAAGAAAAGAAAAGAGTCCATCTAGGGGCTTTCCCTCCCTCCACTTCTGGGGTTATTCTCCATTCATATCCATAAAAACGTATTGTTTAAGTATGCTAGGGGCTTTCATATCCCATTTTGAAAAATTTGTTGATTAAGTCACCATGAGGCTTTTCCCACCGAACTCATGAGTCTTGTCCATGCAGTCTCCTATCCCATATTCCCTGAGCCATGAATTGTTGGTCATAACGAAAGATGCTCCATTTGGGAAATCTTTGAAAATCTGAGTCTCGCTACAAGCAAGATAAGAAAAGTTATTCTTGGACTTAGTATAAAGAGAAGACATTTTGGAAACATATACTCTATCAACCGAGAAAGTTTCTGACTTAGCCTTATTCGACAAGGACTTCCTAGAATTGGTTGATAGGAACACTTATTATGCCTAACCCTCATCTGAAGCCAAGAATATCACAGATAACATGTTGCAGAGTTGATACACTACTAACAGGGTCCCTCAAGATTTCTGCGAGCCGAGTAGATTGTTTCGGATACACTTTCCCCCTACCTTCCTTTTGATGCCGGACTAGTTGTCTACCAGTTTTTGTCCAGGATACCAAAGGTTAGGAACCTCACTTACAAGGTCGGACTATTTGTTTCACTTTAGACGTCGCGTCAGTTTCTCTAAGTTCGATCTGATCTTGCTGCGTAACCGATGTGTTGTCTCATCGTATGGGCCTGGTTTTTGAAGACCCTCATTACTTTCTTTGCCAAAAACCATGATATTTTGTTATCAAGTCAAGAAAAAGAAACGTGAGACCCCGCTAAATTTCTTCATCTCAAAAATCCGCCGGATACCGAGCCGAAACCAAACAACATATATACACCACACCTCCTACGATTGCGGCCAAAGCTTTGAGTGAACCCCAATAAAGAGACAAGTTCAGCCTTTTCACTCACCAACCAAGAAGTACAGTGTGTTTATAAAAGATAAATTAGTTTTACGTAAAAAGTCATTTATGTGCAGTTATTATTAAGTAGTGTATGCATATAAACTAATTATAATTACAGAATAAAATAAATAACGCAGCGTCGTTGTTCCACACCACTCTAGCTGGTCCCGGGACATTTCCCACGCATAGTGCTGACCTCATCATCATCCCTGCATTTACTCTTCATACGGCAATGGATATTGCATCACATCCTGTTAACCCATGTTTACTTATTGTTTGCAGCGAATATTGCATCCAACCACGTGTTTACCTTTCGTATTGCAATCGATATTGCATCACCTCCTTTTTTACTTGCCTAACCTCATTTGTTACAATGGATGTTGTATCACGACCTTTATGCCTGCATTTACTCTTGTTATCGCATGAAATATTGCATCTAGTCTATGTTAAGTCTCATGGGGATGAAATGGATATTGCATCTCATCTTTTGTCAACTTGATAATGATGCAATGGATATTGCACCAGATATTTGCACACTTTCTCTATTAGTGATGCAATAGATATTGCGTCGGATATTAGCTTGAGTTTCTCTCGTAATGATGCAATGCATATTTTATTGGATCTTGCATCAAGTTTTGTAAAGATGCAATGGATATTGCATCGGATTTCGTGTTAGTTTTGCGATAATGCAATGGATATTGCACCTAGTTTTGTGATAATGCAAATGGATATTACATCAGATTTTGTGATAGTCTTTTGGGGATGCAATGAATATTGCATTCGGCCTTGATGTGATGCAATGGATATTGCATCTGATTTTGTGTTAATACAATGGATATTGCACCTGATTCTTGTGATAAGCAATGGATATTGCATCTGATTTCATGATAATGCAATGAATATTGCATCTTTAATATTGTGGTGATGCAGTGAATATTGCATCAAATTTGACCTTAGGTTCCTGTTGAATGTAATGAATATTACATCTGGTTCTGCATGTGGTTTTACTGTGGTTGGTATAATGAACTTTACATCTGAATATGCTTTGATCTCACTAGATAATGCAATAAATATTGTATCTCTTCTTATGGTAATGCAATGAATATTGCATCTAGTTTTGCCGTTAGTTTCTTAGCGATGCAATGAATATTGCGTTTGGGTTTGTGGTGATGCAATAAATATTACATATAGTCTATGCGTTAGTTTCTTAGTGATGCAATGAATATTGCATCTCTTCTTATGGTAATGCAATGAATATTGCATATAGTCTTTGTGTTAGTTTCTTAGTAATGCAATGAATATTGCATCTGTGTTTGTGGGGATGCAATGAATATTGCATCCGGTCTTTGTGATGCAATGTATATTGCATCTAGTTTGGCGTTAGTCTCGTGTTAATGCAATGAATATTGCATCGGGTTGTTTGGTGATGCAATGAATATTGCATCTTGATGTGCGTTATTTTCACTAGGTTATAATGAATATTGCAACTATCTTTCCGCATCGCAACATGTTTTGGCTTGAGTCGAACTACGTTTGGTGCGATTCTAAAAATGAATACGTAGGCATCCTACTCAGGCACAACCATCGAGCATTTTCATTTGCATCATATATGTTATATTCCCATCATTCCATTAAAAATGTCTAGGGTATGAGATTAACTGTTGCATTATAAACTGCTGCATACTGCATTCTTCCCCATTATAATTTCTACGAAATTAGGTAATCTATTTCTTATCAATGATGTTCGCTTACTTTGTAAATTTCGGTTTACCCGTAAACTCTATTGTTGAGGGGCTCTATAGACACCCCAAGTTCGTACCTCTATTTTATGATATGCCATAAAATATCAAGACTGTTAAAATGACTAACGGATGTCAAGTTACGGGGTTTAAAATGCAAAAGAAAAGAAGAATGAGCAAGCAGGTGGAATTGTAGGAGCCAAAGTGCCAAAAATAGAAAAGGAAAGCAGATTGTGTGGCCTATACCCTTCTTTGGGCGCCCCCAGCCATTTGCGCCCGGGCCCCTGTTCAACTGTAGCAATTACCTTTTAGTGCAACTCTTTCAGCGCACGGTATAAGCCGTTAAAGCACATAAGAAAATATCTGGCTTAACCTTAACCGCGAAGGAAACTCAGCCTCAGCCTATAAATAAAGGCTCCTGGCAGTGAAAAAACATAGTTACACACAGTTCACGGTTTGTGAAAACTCTCGGTTCTGGAGAGAAGCCAGGTTATTTCACCTTTAACCCCGAGAAGCTTCGCTAGGCTGCCAAATCTATCCCTAAACACTAAAACTCTCCGGCCAAAGTGAACCCTATCTACCCATCTAGGTTTTCGCCCTATTTCACCGGTTCAAAAGAACCAAAAGGAGAAGTTGCCCTACTCGAATCCAGACGTCAAATCCAGCCGAAGCAAATAGTTGCTCCGCCCGATTTCAAACTCAGCAAGCACACAAAGCAAGCAATTGTGCCGTACGGATCTCGAGGTGAAAACAACAAAAAAGAGTAGTCGCCATGTGCCCAAAATCTGCAAAAGCAAAGCAAAAAACTCCATCTCCTGAATGACGAGTGAGCACACCCTAAAGCCTACGGAAGGAAGTTTGAGTGCAGGGATAAAATCTTCACGCTTCAAGAGGTAGGTACTTTAAAAATTTTATTTCTTTTATCTAAAAAAATGTTATTTAAAATAGTAATATATCACGAAATAAGCAGTTATACTGCCCAAAATTCTATAACAAATAACACTAAAATAAGCTGTTATTATGACGAAATATTTATAAAATATATTTGCAACTCTAAAGTGAGGCTGGTGTAAGTTTCGTTATTTCTTTTATTATAATAATAATAATAATAATAAAAGAAATAACGAAACTTACTGCAGCCTCACCCCTTCCCAACTCGTAACTTAGCCTTCGAACCCTTTTACAAATCTGGTTTTGTTTTCTTTGTTTATCCTTAATATAAAGATGTTGACTCTCCTATACATATTTTGAGTCCACAATTGAGGTCAGACGTATTCCACGCGCTTGAAAGGTTTTGAAACTTACCCACTTTTCAGTAGAGGGGAAACCGGTTAAAAACGGGGCACTCACACATGTGTCAATTACTCAAGGCCGCTTGTGTAGAGTTGTTTTTCCATCGTCGGTGAACCAAAATTTTACTCATTTTCAAAAGATTTACCAAACACCTGAAATGAAATATTTTCATTTTCCAGAAGTTATTTTAAGTAAAACAAACTGAGCCTAAAATTTCATGTACCAGAAATGTTGATAAGCCCAATATTTCCACAAATTTTCCATTCAATTTCCTTTTATTTTGTTTTATTTTAAAGTTAATTATATCTTGAAAATATTATTATTTGTGTATTTGCGCTTTAATATAGGTTTCCAAGGTTTAATAGAGCTTTCATGATGTTTAGCATGAAATTCGAGGCAATTTCGAGCTTTAAAGTTGAGCTTTGAATCATTCGGTCAAAGTCCGTTAAGCGTTCCAAGGCAATAGAGGTTAACGGGGGTTAACATGGCTAACAGAGGACCAAGCTGAGAAGTCTGGTAGCACTAGGACGTCGCCATTCACCAGCCAACCCTCATACCTCGAAGGGAGGCTGACGCCAGTTCCAGAATTTCATTCAGTTTTGCGTTGTCGGCCCAAGGTGTCTCCATGTCACCCGCCTGTCCTCCAAAGTCAGCGACCCGCGTCTCCATTCCACCCAGATCCTGCCTGGCCCAAGATCCAACCCACCTGCCGCCTTTTGGCCCGCTTCACCTCTCAGTCTCACCTGCCTTTTTTATGGTTGAACCGCGCCCTTCACCTAGGTTGCTCCTCTCTCTCAGTTGTGGCCAAGCTCATTGTTTATTCCATTTTAGCCCCAAATCTCCCTTGCTCTTCCCATTTTGCCCTTGGCTGCTCCCCACGAAAAAAGCCTTCCTCATTTAATCCCCCAACAACTCCAAATTCCACAATTACTCCCATACGAGCTGTGAGCCCCTTCTAGGGATAACAATTAGGGTGACAATGACTTACACAAGACGATAGCACGAACCGGTACGACACAATTATAAAACATGATTACATAGACAAATGGCACGACACGACACGATACGAAACACGATACGAAAGATACGAAATTGTTAAAATATTCAAACTAATATTTATTATTATATTTATGATCAAATAAGATAGAGAACATGAAAACACGACAATGAGACACGAACACGACACGATAGCACGATTTGCCACCCCACAGTAGCCCCCCATTTTCCTTCATGCCTCAAAAAAATTAATCAACATTAAAGGTTTAGAGCAACAAATCAAGGGCCAATAAAACATTTGCAAGTGATGTCAACCCCGGATTTGTGCATTCTTCAATTTAATTATTTCAATATCTATTTTATGATAGTTGTTATAACTTCTAGGGTTGTTATCTTGTAATTGTGGAATTGATTTTATACTTAAATGATTTATTGAATGTGATTATTTTTTATGTCAAATATAGTGTTTTAATTTAATCTCTCTTTTTATTTAGTATACATTCAAGCTTGATTATGATTTTGTGGGTTTATTGTTTTTAATTGATTGACTATTAATTAAATAATTTTAGAAATATTTAGGATCCACGAGAGCCACGTTTATATTTCGGGCCAATCAATTTAATAATTTGTGTTATTGTGACACATACCGATAGCCATTGTGAGAATTTGGTTTGACACACGATCAAGTCATCTTAGTCATTCACGAGGTCGAGGAGATTAGGGTTACTATATGATGCGAGAGCCCGAAGTACTCAACAATATTCGTGTTCTCGGCTACTGACATGATTTGCAGAAAAATAGAGAGGATATCTTTTTGCGAAGTATTACCCATGTGCTTGGTTATTATTGTGAATTCTTAATGCTTTTAATGGTTTAGCCAACTGTTAGATGATTATTAGAATTATAGGATAAGATGCGAGAGTTCGTTCTATTAATTCTGAAATTCATTATAATTGTTTGCTTGACGTGAGACCGAGAGGAAATTGTGCATAGGTAGTCATTAAGTGTTTGTTTTGACATGCAACTATTTTATTTTATATTATAAGATGCGAGAGCCCGTAGTTATGAGTCGTAATTATATTTTCTATAAGATGCTAGAGCCCGTAATGAATAATATAGTGCATCCGACTTTCAAGACTTAAGTTAAAGAAAAGTAAAAAGATGATTAAAATTAAATACCAACTAGACTAGAATTATCGTACTCCTGTATTTTTAATCTTTACATGTTGTTACCAAACCACTTTCGTGTAATTTTAATTGTTTTCTTTAGTTGTTTATATTATTAATTTTTGATTCATTTTCTTTTAGCTCAAATAACATTAGTTAGCTCAATTTTGGTACTTAGTTTGAGTGAAAGTTAGGTTCATTCTTAAGTCAATTGTTTTTTAATACAAATAATCAAATCAATTATTTTTTTTAATCAAAGTATCAAATCAAACAGGATAATAATTGACAAATAATATTATGAGTTTTAATGTTAGTGTCGTTGGATAGTTAAATTGATCATGATTTAAAATATTCATGTCATTACTTATTAAAATAAAATTTTAATGATGTAAAGGTTTAAGTAAATTTAATTAGAAATAAGCTTAGGGCTCGTTTGTTGTGGCTGATGGCTTATGACTTATGGCTGATAGCTTAAGCTGATGGCTGAATGATTTTTGACAGATTGCATAATAGACTGTTTGGTACACTGTTGAAAAGCTTATTATAAGTCGTTATAATTATTTGTTAAAAAAACTTGAAAATTAGTATTCATATTTTTATGTATATTTCATAAAAGGATAAAATGAAGATAATTAAATATTTATTAATGAATAGTTGTCTTCATGTTTAAAAAAAAACCAAAAAAGTTTAAAATTTTGGCTTTTTAACTTTGGCTTTTCAATACATAAAGAGTGTTGTCACTTATCGAGCACATGACATAAATTAAAACAACTCTAAATATGACTTTCAAAATCAGCGAAATGGCTACACGATACCCGTGGCTGCGTGGCCGTGATCCTGATCCATGACACTTTTGGGGAGAGGGAGTAATTTATTACAGGTAGCCAATAACCATTGACTTGTCCTTTAACAACGGGAACTTCGAAGCTTGGACTGGGTTGATTAAGGTTGTAATGATCAATGTTTACTGTTTAGGTTAACCAAACCTTTTCTATGTAAATAACTAAACTATAAAGTTGACTCGTCGTGAACTAATTAATTAAAGAGCAGCATGCGTATTGCAATTCGTACAAAATATACTACAAGTCTACAACAAATCAAGCCTTTGTCTGGCTTCTATCTACAATACCTAGCCTCACCATGGGTTTGTATTGAATTTTCGAATAAATTATTTTCCCCATAGATTGTCCTTTTATTTTTTATTTTTTTTTGTCAAAGATAATATTTTTCAAATAAAATTCAACGTACATTCATTTTTTGTTTTTCAAAATAAAAAAACACTTAATTTATCATTTTTGTCATCGCTCTCTAGCATCATTCTTTTTATCTATATATTTCATCTGTTTCAGGTAAAAAGTCCTTATTTAAAAGTCAATTTTTTTAAAAAAAATAACACTTTTTATAGTTTATTAGTAATAAAATGATATTTTTATATTTTAATTTTTAAAAATAAATATTTTAAGTAAAATATTTCAAAATAAAATAATTGACTTTTTGCTTGAAATGAAGTAAGTACATATAAGCGAGGGTCTAGCCTATGTATTATGTGCAACAATGAATCTTTGACCGGCTCTTAAACACTACCAAAACATCATATTTTTCTCCCATTCCGAATAGCTATAAAACTAATTGTGGGATATGTTGCAATAGTTCATCCAGAACTCCAAGATCAAATCCATATTGAATCACATATACTATTGAGAGAGTAGGAAACAGTTTGGGCCAAACCCACAAGATGAAACAACCATTAAAAATAGCAAGTTGCCAGACACATGAGTCATGATTACCTGCCTTCCAAAAACCCTATTTATGAGTGAAAAAGCCAAAGTGAATACCAACTTCATCCTCTCAATATGAATACAAACTTGTGAAGAAAACTATTCATGTCACAATTTTGGAATGTCATGGCAAACGTATTAAAACCCTTTGGCCATTACTACGAATTCCGAAGTAAAAAATTTACTCCTAGTAATTAATTTAAAAATTACTAGCCTAACGTATAAAACCCTTGGGCCAAGTAAAAACATGGATTTTTAACCTGTCATTTCACATGACTGTCCTACACTGTACACGCAAAATCCGATTAAATACTTTTCAGCCTTCGGTCTGATTTACTGATTTATCCCCACCCTGACCTTCCATCTCACCAATCCCACAGTATTACTCACATTTACTATGCCCCCATAAACTCCCTTCATCCCCTCCACTTTCTAAACAATTACACTTCTTACCCTCCCCTCTTTACTAACACAGTCACTCCCTGACTCCCTGTCCCTGCCTTGGTGAGTTCCTTCACTCACTTAGAGCATCCTCAATAGTCAATACTCTCTCCGTCCCTAAATTATTGAGCCGAGTTAAGAAAAACACGATTGAGCGATTATTTATATTGGTTTAATGTGTAGTTTAAATGTATGGTCATAATTAAAGTAATGTGAAAAAAGTAAGGGTAAAGTGGTAAAAGTGATGTTTTAAAAAGGTAAGTTTCAAAGTGAACAATTATTTTGGGACGAACGAAAAAGGAAAGGAGGATGATAATTTAGGGACGGAGGGAGTATTAAATTTAACATTAACTTTTTATATATTTTTTTAATTGGATCTTACTACTATTTATATATTTTTATCTTTTTATTCACTTAAAAATAAATCTTCCTATTATATAATTTTTTACACAAAAAATATTAAATTTAACACAACCATCCAATTCCCTTTATTTTATAAGAAAAAACTACTTCTTAATTAAAAAGTTATCTATTTCTCTCTCTCCTAATTGACCCAACTAATAATCTTAATGTCTATTATGCACACTAACCAAAGTAATAAGAAGTTCCAAAGGAAACAATGGGATGCTCTTAGTCACTCTTCAAACCCTCCGCTCTCCACTCTCCACTCTCCACTCTCCACTCTCCACACTCTGCATTTGCATTTGCAAATAGCAATGGCAAAGCTCTGTCTTATTTTCTCACTCCTACTCCTCCATTTCTCTCTCCTCTACGCTACTTCCCCCAACCCGGACTCCGAACCTCTCTTAGCTTTCAAAGCAGCTTCCGACACCTCCTCCAAACTCACTAACTGGAACTCCACCACTGATCCCTGCACTTGGTACGGCGTATCCTGTCTCCAAAACCGAGTCTCTCGACTCGTCCTCGAAGGCCTTGACTTACGCGGCCGTTTCGAATCCCTTACATCTCTAACTCAGCTCCGCGTTCTCAGTCTCAAGCGTAACCGCCTCACCGGACCCATCCCCGATCTTTCCAATCTCACCGCCCTCAAATTGTTGTTTCTTTCCTATAATGACATCTCCGGCGAGTTCCCTGCCTCATTACCGTTGTTGTTCCGCTTGTATCGGCTTGATCTGTCGTACAACAATCTCTCCGGAGAGATTCCTCCAACAGTCAACCATTTGACGCATTTGTTGACTTTACGTCTCGAAGAGAATAACTTCTCGGGCTCCATTTCGGTGCTTGACCTCCCGAATCTACAAGACTTCAACGTCTCCGGAAACAGACTCGCCGGCGATATACCAAGCTCCCTTTCGGGTTTCCCCCAGTCCGCATTCTCTAACAACCCCGTCCTGTGCGGGTACCCGCTCTCAAACTGTACGAAATCCAACATTGACCCGACTCGACCCGGATCTTCCGGAGCTATCGCCTCGCCGTTGACCAACCCAACGACCGTAACCTCTACACCAAGCTCAATACCAGCGAACGCCACAGTGCCGAACAAGCCCACAAATCATCGCCACGGTGGCGGTGGCAAAATAAGTCGAGTCGCCATCGTGGCGATTATAATAGGCGATGTACTGGTCCTCGCGGTGGTCTCGCTACTGCTATACTGCTACTTCTGGAAACACTCGGCCAACTCGAAAGCCGGGAAAGGATCGTCCCAAATTCTAGAATGCGAGAAAATCGTCTACTCGTCAAGCCCTTACCCCGCGGCTCAAACGGGATTCGAGAGGGGCAGAATGGTATTTTTTGAAGGAGCAAAGAGGTTTGAGCTGGAGGATTTGCTTCGGGCGTCGGCGGAAATGTTAGGTAAGGGTGGGTTTGGGACGGCGTACAAGGCGGTTTTGGATGACGGGAATGTTGTGGCGGTTAAGAGGTTGAAGGAGGCGACGGTAGGAGGAAGCGTGAGTTTGAACAGCAAATGGAGGTGTTAGGGGAGGTTACGGCACCCTAACGTTGTTACGTTGAAGGCTTATTATTTTGCGAGGATGAGAAATTGCTGGTCTATGAGTACATGCCTAACGGCAATTTGTTCTGGCTTCTTCACGGTATGCATACTCAATTTAACTATTTCTTTTTATTTTTATTAACATTTTTTTAAAAAATTCAGTCATATT
>JABEVN020001965.1:0-22997 GCA_013146195.2 Codonopsis lanceolata | reverse complement strand
CCCCTCTCGCGGCGTATGGGCAGGGGCTGGCCCCGGTCGAAATAGCTCTTCCAGCATGAGAGTCATCCATTTCGGCAAAGGCGAACTCTGAAATCAAAGGACTCTAGACCTTGATTACCTTGAAGAAAGAAGACTGAAACTTGAATGAAGCCATCAACTACAAAAAGCTAGCCAAGCCCCGCGACAAAAAGGCTGAATCCTCGCTGGCGTTCCGATCGGGGTAATGAGGAAAATCGAGGTGTGGAAACAAGATGGGAAGAAACAAGCTTTCTCCCAAGGAAGGACCATACAAAATCGAGCCGGCATTCAGCGAGGAACCTACAGGACTCGCGAAACGAGATGGAACCCATTAAAAAACCATGGCATTGAGACCACTTGAAAATGTATTATCAATGATCTGTTATCTAGATTATAAAAGAAAAATGTCGGTGAAAAACTTCTCTTTAAACCATGTATTCAAGGCAGCTTGGTCTTGCCATTTCATAAAACCTCCTCGCCTGGCAGGAGGCCGGCTCTAATGCCTTCAAAAACCTCCTCGCTGCAGAGGCGGTTTCTAATGCCTTGAAAAACCTCATTGCCTAGCGAGGAGAGGCCGGGGCTAATGCCTTCAAACCTCCTCGCTTAGTGAGGAGGCCGGACACCTCGAAAATAATACTTGCATCAAGCGGAAAACTGACAAAAATAAAGAGCAGATGGCGAGGCGGCAGAAACATGAATAAAATAAAATCTTGAAAATACTTGCATTATACACCAAGTAGAATTCTGTTGCCATAAAAACCATTGTCTTAAAAAGTTTCTAAAAAAAGCCTATTCTAAGTCCCTCTCCTCTCACGGGCCTCCTCCTCGCGGCTATGACTTGCTCGAGAAATGTATTAGCTCTTGGGCGGCTAGATCCTGCTCGTCTGGCCTAAATTCCGCCCGGTGTTGGTCACCAACATAGTGCTTTGTTGAGGGAGGCTGCCTCGGCTAAGTGAAGCAACGGTAGCTATCCTTTATATATGCATTCTCAGAGCCAACAGGCGAAAAGGTTGTTCGCCTTCGGCGGGGGGAGGCGACCACTCGGGAGCTTAGATTGCGGCCTCGGCATCCACTTTCAGCCCGGCTCGGCATCGTCAAAAGGCACGATCAAGGAAACATCTCGACATTCGGACAAAAAGAGGTAAATCGCTCTTACACCACTTCGGCATCGGCATAATTGCCACGGCTGAAAACTGAACGGGTTGTTCTCCATATAATTTAGAGACTATCCATGGGCGATTGAATCCCGATGCAGTAGAGACCTCTACATCAGCAGGATTTGTAGCTAGCTCACTTAGATGGTCATTCTCGTCGGCGCACCTTTCAACTTGGCCTCCGGCTCGGCCACCCTCAGATCCTTCTCGCGGCCTTATCGCTTGACATCTGCTCCTCGCCGGCCCGGGCGGTCTTCTTAGCATTAAGGCGGGAGATCTCATCGGTTTTGCGAGTCCCTTCAAGGACTTCGCCTTCTCGGCGGAAGAAGAGACCTCCCCACTGCCTTTGCGAGAGCCCGCTCCATGACCCTCGTCGATTCGGCGGCCTTGGCGGCTCTCGTAAGTCGCAAGACCGGCGCCAGGCTGCAAAAAACAAAATAGAATAAGTAAATAAGCCGAAGCTAAAAGCAAAATTGACGAGGTCCCAGAGATCAACCTACCTCGGCTCAGGCAGGCGCAGCGTGTCGTTCAGGTTGAAATTCTTTGGCAGGGAGCAACGTCACTCTGAACTTCGGTCGGCCGATCGACTCATCGGCCTTTGCCGTAACCCATGACGATTGAGAAAGAAAATTGTTGATAGTCTTGACCATATGGCGGAATAACATAGTCGTTATCGATTAAGCCTCTCGCTTCATGGGACTTTGGGGCTGGCAAGCGTGGGGTTCGGCATGAGTTGAAGGGCGAGGGGCAGTCTTGAGTTGTTTGTCGCTTGGCCCGGGGCTTCCACGGAGTTGCTTGCCGCGGCCTTGGGAGCGAGGCGGCCCAGAGGAGGGGCCACTTTGGTAGGAGTCCTCGAAGTGCTGCGGCCAGGTGGGCGGCCTCCCGCGTTTCCCTCGGTAGCGCCCGAGGCCAGGCTGCCAGTTCCTCTCGGCTTTCGGTCGGGCCGAGCAGTATCCGCGACACAACCATTTCTCAAAAAACAGGAAGGTCGCATCAGTACTCAAAAGAGACGAATTCAACAAAAACTGAAGGAAACATAAACAAAATAGGAATAAATGAAATTGACCTGGATTCGAGCACTCAAGCCCATCTATACCCTCACACCTCGGACATACCGAGCCAAATACCCAACCCTCATGCAGGGTCCAGCCCTCTCGACTCGCATACTCAAAATTAGAGTCGCCTGCAGCCTCGGCCGGCAATTCTAGACCCGAGAACCTTGATAGAGGCCCTCATCCTTAACATAGCCTTCCGGTTATATGACCGAACTTGCACTCCTTCATCGTTAAACAAGGGGCCTCGATAGCGAGCTTCACGGCCTTGCCTGGAGGTATGATTCCCGATTCTTCATCCTCGAAAGCTCGTGAGGTTTCCCTTCGAGAGCCTCGAAGTTCCACCCACTGCTCGACTCCACAATCAAACCTTCTCGGACCACCTATGGTCCTTGTTTCCAAAACTTGCCAGGAGCGGGAATCCCCGAGGATGCCTAAGAGCCGTCAGCCGGTTCATAGAAATGCTGATCTTGTAATAATAACAGAAGAGGTTCAAGGTGCGCTCGAAACCCATCGCTCGAGTACAACAGCGAAGCTCACCAAAGCTCGGGTCAGATTAGGCGAGAGATCCAAAGTGGCCAAACTCGAACTGCTGGTCAAGAACTCACGTATAAAAGGGTCGAGAGGCAAACGCGGCCTGAAGACTCGAAAAGGCTAGAATAAAAACCAACATAGCTACGAAGGCCCCTCTGGAGATCCCAAATCTTGAATCCGAGCGGAACCTCGAAAAGTTTGAACCATACGCCGTGACCACGCCTCCACATCGGCCGGGCCTATCTTATTTTCAAAGGGCCTCAAAACGCGAGACACCCACTCACCTCGTCTCCATCTACGCTGTAAAAAGCCTCGGCTCCACTAGCCATTCTGCCGAGCCGCCGACGCCGTAAACTTCTTTTCGATCGCCGAAAGTGCAAGACTCTCCCGGTAAAAATTGAGTAATCGACTTAACGCATACTGATCTCGGCTCGAAAAACACTCTCGTAGGGGCATCGGATGGATAGTCCAGGAGGCGAAAAACTTCATCGCCGAACTTCCAGTGTGGGCTAACCTTTACTCCATAACTCGCAAGGAGAAACCTCGCTTGCCGAGGAGTAACCGCCGCCCACCTATCCACGCACTGCCTATACATAGGACCCCCGCGAGGAGACTTCCCAAAGACTGACTCAAGGAATGGGCCCTCATCATCCGAGTCTACCGAAGAAATCGAGCATGACCCGAACTCTCCGAGCTCGAGAGGGCCCACCCAGTCTCCTTATGAATCACTATGTGGTAATCACCACAATCTCCTCGACAAAACAAACCCTCACCTCCACACCACTCCAAGCGGGGCGAGGAAGCAGGACTCGGCTGTCGTCACGTAGGTTACCGCCCTCAAACCGCCGAGGTCTACATCCCCTGCATCGATTGGCCGAAACCTCGAGGGAATCCTCGGCTAAAGGACGGGCTACGCCCGGAAAGGGTACCAGGGCACGAGAAAGATCCTCGGCCACCGGAGACTCACTCGGAATGTTCTCGGCGCAAGCGAAGCCCTCGCCACGTTACTGGGAGAGGAAGAGAGGACTCCTAACCGACAAGGTTATTCGAATTACCTTGCCCCAAGAATCTATCGCCCATGGAGGAACCGCTAGAAGAAGACGAAGAAGAAAAAATGGGAAAAGGGATCCTACGAGACATGCCTTAAAAAACAAAGGAAAGGAAAGAAAAACCGTGCCAAGTAAAGTCAAGCCGGAAGACCGCCCAGGTGAAACCTACGAGTGAAAGTGGAAAACACGCCTGAAAAATGCCAAAGGAACCCGGAAAAGTTAAAACCCAACGGAGATACAGACCCCCAACTTTGTAACAGGCCGGAAAAACACAAAAATGACCGTGGAAACCACCCAAAGAAGAGGAAAACGTGGAAAAAAAAGAAGGAAAACACTTACGGGCCTCAAACGGAGTAGGATGCAACGGGATGGAAAATTAGGAAGGTCACCGAAATCGCCTAAAGCAGTGAGGAAGATCCGGTAAAAGAGAGAATGAAAGCGGTAAAAATGAAAGAAAGAGAAGAAATCTCTTATACCCCCCCCAATATACATCATTTTAAAGCGAGCCCAGTAATATTATCGAATTCGACCCGTGTTTTTCGAACCAAACACAAACGCCACCGCATCACTAATTTCTCGATTCTGAAGGAAAAGGCGCATTAATGGCATTTCAAAATTCGAAAAAAGCGAAAGAAACCGAGAAGCGCAAAACCTGCGTGATTTAATGACGCGGCGAAAAGGCGAACGTCCGATTGGACTGACATACGAAAACATCCCATAAACTTCCCACAAATTAGCCAGCTCTAAGACGCCTCGACTTAAAGTCCCACGTTCATCCTACAAAAGCGCGACCCCAACCTCTTTACCACCCAGCAATCTAGAATACTTCTTGGCCTTCTCGACGTCGAGCGGCCAAAGAGTAGGGGACCACTGAAAGGATTAAACCGAAGGATTGACCCTCGGCACAGCGACCCTCGACACAATAATGGGCCCTTAAGAAAGCCACTAGTAACGAAGTCGAACCGCTCGCCCCAAGATAAACGCCTGACCTACATTGACCCTGCACGATGGCGGGTTCAACCTCGGCTGGTCTAAAGACCCCTGATACCCTCGGCCCCGTCACCAAATTGGTCTCTTGTATTCTCAGCCTCGGAAATAGTAAACCCTTTGTCACAAAATCGCTTGGTCTCGGCTTCGAATCAATCATCATCCGCCCTGACAAACCGATTCCCTAGGCCCAGAAAACGACGCAACCACCAACTCCTCGACAAACGCCACTTCACTTATTCCGACGAAAACCTTCAACGCATTTAATGATTGCCGCTTTATGCCCCCCAGTCACCAGCCGCCACGTCAACATAAACATCAGGTATAAATAGAGAGTGCACATTTAATATGAAGGCAAACAATTTCAGAGATATCACAACTCTCTTATCACAGCCTCTTATCAAACACTTATCACGGCATATTTATTACCATCTTTCTACCGGAAGCCTTACTCTCACACCGGAGGGTTCTAGTCGGACCGCCCCGACTCCTTAACGGTGTTTGTTGTTTAATTTGTGCAGGTTAAGCAAGAAGGACGAACCAATGACCGCCACCTCATCCTTACTCACACATGGACGACAAGACAAGATCACCACCAAAAAAGCGTGATCAAAAACCAACATCAATTTCTAACCAATGTGTGATACATCTCTATTATTGTTGAAAATTAGTGTTTTTAGTGAAAAAAAATTATGCAACTTGAGGCATGAATTTCTTTATGTGTCATTTGTTTGTTGGTGAAGGTAATTGCGCAAATCTGTTTTACTCGATGAGAGCATCAAAATGATATATTTATTTGTCCAAATCGAGTTTTGGATGAATAAAATATCAAGATTTAAAGTATAATACTTGTTAAAAATTTACTGTTTTAGTAAAAGAAATTGTGTAGCTTGAAACACGAATTTCTTTACGTGTCATTTGTTTGTTGGCAAAAGTATTGTGTTAGAAGTGAGTCATTAGAAGTAATGTCTCACCTTAAAGAGTTTTATCCTCCATTGACAATAGAAGAAGTTACATATACTGATAATAATATCACTTATCATATTGATTATTATTATGTATGTATTATTAGTTAATTGTTAGAAAATCAAAAGTTTTTAAAGCCTCTACATTGATGTTTTACAATGAAGATTTATCAAAAGGTGGCGAGGTGACACAACCATAATACTCCTCACCAACTTTATATATATATATATATATATATATATATATATATATATATATATATATATATATATATATGATTTGACTTATCTGAATGTTCTTATAATTAACTTATAACTTATCATAAGTTGTTTTTGAAGTGTTTGATTTCGCTTATGATAATATAAATCATAACTCATGTACAAGCCAATTAAAGCACATCTAAGAGCAAGAACAACAATACACCCAAATCAAATACAACTCATTAAAACTCAATAAATTAATTTATTTGATATTCATTTGATTCAAAACCAAAAACTCTTTCCAATAGTGACACAAACTCCAATACTTTTAAATACCCCACCATCTTTATATTGAAAATCAGTTTGGTGTCCAAATGAAACAAATCAAGTCTCTATTTATAAATAAAATGTCAAAAAGAAGATAAAAATGAAAAAGTGGTTGTATAAAATTGATACAAATCAAAATAAAATCAAATAAGATTTGTATTTGATTATTTTAAAACTTCTGTTGTATGCCTTGATTTGTCTTAGATTCATGAGAGATCCACCGTTAACTCTCCTCTAAAGCTATAAGGTGTAAGCGTTAAACCTAATGCTTATTTCTACTTTTCAAAACACGTAAGTCCTCTTCTTTATCGAAATTTTATATATTTCAAAATTATTCTTCTTAATAATGGTAATAATAGAAATAATAATAATATATGAATAATGATAATAGTAATAATAATAAGAATAATAAAAATTATTAATAAAAATAAAAATTATAATAATAATCATAATTAATAATGCTATTAATAATAATTAGAATAATCATAATAAGAATAATTACAAAGTAATATTAATAATAATATAGTAAAGATAATCGTAAAAAGAATTAGTAGTAATATTAATATTAATATTAATATTAATAATAAAAGTAATATTAATATTAATAAAATAATAATAAAGATAATATTAATACTAATAAAATCAATAATGATAATAATAATAAGTAATAACAATATAAATAAGTGTAATATTAGTATTAATATTAATATAATACAATAAATACTAACATTAATAAGTAGTAATAATAATAATAATAATATTAATATTAATAAAATAATAAATAATAAATAATAGTAATAGTAAAAGAAATAATAATGATAATAAGAATAAGAATAATAATTATTATTATTAATAAGACTAAAAGTAATATTAATAATAATAATAATATTATACTAATAATAATATTTGATATACCCAATAAGCTATACGAGTTAGCATCACGTGCCAATCACGAGCACAATGCGAATAGGGCCCATAATAGCAAATGATAAGGCCGAGCAGAAAGCTAAGCAACTCACTCAAACTGGGTGGGCAACTACTGTCCCGGGACCATGCCCCGACATCATACGTGCTCAAGAAAGAATCGACTCATCTTGTCCAAACTCGGTCGAGCATTGGCCTTGCTCCGCCCGTACTTGACCTACAATAAGTTCGAGAAAGCAATGTAGAATAGCCGGGCAGCCCCTGCCGCCCCGAGCACACATTACACAGGGAACGCCGGTGGCTTGATCTCCAAGACAAGTCGAAGGTTTCCATGTTTAGGCAGAACACTTGCCTTATCTGCTCCTACATCTGCGCGGCCAGCCGCCTGTTTCGCCTAAAATCAAGGGATTCACTCCTTGATTGACTCGCTAGTTATGGAAATTGAATCCTAGACGGATTCAAACACCACCTAGGCCTATAAATACCTCTCCATAATCATTAACAAGGTACACACACTTTCTTGAGCCTCGTTACTCTGTCAAATTGCTTTCAAATTTAAGCACGAGACTTACTCTCACGCCGAAAGGGTTTCGCGAGGCCCTGCCTTGCACTTCCACTCAGGTGTTCTTGTGTTCTTAACAGGCTCAGGGAAAACGATCCAAAGCTCAGATATCCAACCCATCTCAAGGACGGCCCAAGCTGTGCTTTTGCCACATCAATATTATTATTATACTAATAATAATAATAATAATAATAATAATAATAATAATGTAAATCACATTTTGTGATGAGGCTATTTTAGTCTTTATAGTTGAATTTAGTATTTTTTCAACTTATTAATCAAACACATACACTAACTTATGAAAGATAATCAACACTTTGAATAAGTTAAATCAAACAGTACCAGTTATTAGTAATCAATCAAAAGTTATAAACAATAAGTCATCAATTATAAGTAATAAGTCATCAGTATATATCAATAAGCTAAATCAAACAGACTCATATATATAGGTAAGTCTTCAGTAAAACTGTCTTATTGTAAGGCAAAGCTTCACTCTTTTTCAACTCAACTCACCAACACACGGTGAGTCAGGTAAGGAAGATCTATTTTACAAAAAATATATATAACATCATTTTAACCAATTTTTTTGTCTATATATGTGTGCGCATTCTCTCTCTTTCTATCGTCAATTCTAGCAAAGAATTCAAAGTCTATTACTCAAGAAATATATAAACATCATTAGAGTTGATCATAATACTAAAACGTTTGAGCATAGCCAATATGTTTATATAATACGAGGAAGATGAAAATAAAGTTGAAAGATTAACAAGATTGTAGGGTTTTTTTTATATAAAAAAAGTAGTCTTTTTAATGAAAATTATCAAAATAAAATAGTGAAATCGAAAGGAGGGAGTATGTCTTAAGAGACTTTAATTAGCCAATATACAATATTTACTGTATTCTTATGTACGTTTATTGTTAGGTACATTTTACTCCCTCCATTTCTGAAAAAGAGTCAATTATTTAATTTTAAATGTTTTTCTTAAACAATTACTTTCAAAAGTTATATCTATTATTTATATATTTTTTTATATTTTACTCTCCAAATGTCATGTAAGGATATTGATTATGCTCAAACATTTTGTGTAGTTATAATTAACTTTGATGATACTTATAGTCTTATATATTTCCTTAATTATTAGATTTTCAAAAATAAAATGTTAGATTGTTCAAACGTAGACACTATGGATGAAACAAGAGAGTAAAACTTTAAATCGTCACAATTCATTATTTTTAACAAAAAAAATAGTGTATTCTTAAAGACTTTAATCAATTTTACGTAGAGCTGTTAAGGTGAGTTGGCGGAGCAAGCTAACCCACAATCCACAACAACCCGTCATTTGGTGGGACGGGACAAACCAACTCAAAAAAGTGACAGGCCTAACAATATCAATCAAACCCACTTCTTTTAGATGGCGGGTCAAGCTTGACCAAAGGACCTAACTCATTTCTTTAGTCCCACGACATCAGTATTACCACTCCTAACCTCACCCCGAGGGCCTGCTCCCTCCCCAAAAATAAATCAACAACAAGAAAAACCACAACAACTTTATATAATACACATATTCCATTCCAGAACGGATGGATTACGTGGCTCAAAGACGAGGCCTATCTCAGAGGAATATTTAAAACGATACGAAAGTGATTTCGCTACATAATAACATCATCTTACCCAATTTTTAAAGGTAACCCAGATATATAGACAAAACGGTACATGGGATTGAAAAAAGAGATTTATTAATGTTTTTGAAGGTAACCTAGATGCACATCACACATTAAGATGCGAGGTTTTAAACTTACGACGCGTGGTTTTTAAAGGATTGAGAATAGCTCAATCAAGGGGTTGAGGACATTGAGCTTGATAAGAAAGAAATGCAAAGCAGGAGAGGCCAAGGCCTTGGTGAGCATATCAGCTAACTGGAATCTAGTAGAAATGTACCTAGGGGAAATAATGCCAGCAAGGATCCTGTCTCTAACCAAATGGCAATCAATTTCAATGTGCTTTGTCCGCTCATGAAAAACTGGATTTGAAGCCAAACTAAGAGCTCCTTGATTGTCACAGTGCATAGGGACATGAGTAAGGTTGTGGATACCAAAGTCTATAAGCAAAGATTGTAACCAAGTGACTTCACAAGCTGCATTAGCTAGACTTCTGTACTCAGCTTCACAAGAAGATCTAGAAACAATGCCTTGCTTCTTGGCCTTCCATGAGACTAAAGAGGAACCAAGCATAACACAGTAGCCAGATAATGATCTTCTAGTCATTGGACATGAAGCCCAGTCAGCATCACAATAAATCTGAAGAGAGACAGGACTAGAAGAGGAATAGAGAAGCCCCTGGCTTAGAGACCCTTTAAGATATCTGACCAGTTTTAATGCAGCCTCCCAATGAGGAACCCTAGGGCAGGAAAGAAACTGACTCAGGATGTGAACAACATAAGTAATGTCAGGTCTGGTGATGGATAGGTAGATAAGCCTACCAATGAGTCTCATGTACCTGGAGAAATCAGACAACTTAGAACCTTTATCAGCAGCCAAACCATGGCTCTGTTTCATAGGAATCTTGGAAGCCTTAGAAGACATAAAGCCCACATCTGAAATGATTTCTAGAGTATACTTTTTCTGATGAATACAGATCCCAACTGCAGATCTAGCAATTTCTATGCCTAAGAAATATTTCAAAGGCCCTAGGTCTTTAATGCTAAAGTGAGCATGCAGATGGGCTTTGACTGAAGAGATAGTGGATGGATCAGACCCAGTAATCAGTACATCATCTACATAGATTAAGATGTAAGTGAAGGAGGTAGGTTTGGACAAAGTGAAGAGGGTATGATCATTTTTGGATGCTTGAAAACCAAATGCAAGCAAGGCAGTAGTAAATTTGGTGTACCATTGTCTTGGGGCCTTATTAAGGCCATAGAGAGACTTGAGCAGCCTACATACAAGAGGAGTTTGAGAGTTAGAAAGAGTAAGGCTTGGAGGAGGCTTCATATACACTTCTTCATCCAGATCTCCATGAAGAAATGCATTGGATATATCCATCTGTGACAGATGCCAGCCCTTAATAGCAGTGAGAGCCAAAAATACCCTAATAGTAGTCATCTTGGCCACAGGTGCAAATGTCTCAAAGTAATCTTCACCCTCAGTCTGTGTGAAGCCCTTAGCTACCAGCCTGACTTTATACTTGTCAAGACTGCCATCAGCCTTATATTTCAACCTAAAAACCCATTTACAGCCCACTGCTTTCTTGTGAGGATGAAGTTCATGCAGTTGCCAAGTGTTATTGAGTTCTAATGCATTCAGTTCTGCAGTCATGGCTTGACACCAGTTTGGATCTTTTAAAGCTTGAGAGTAAGTAGTAGGTTCAGTCAAATAAGAGATATTACATATATAAGAAAAATAAGAAGGAGAAATCGAGGAATAGGAGATAGGAGAAGACACACCTGTGGAGCAAGCAGAGTTAATAAAAGTGGATGGAAGACCTGTATAATCCTTGAACTTACATGGAATATGCTTTAGTCTAACAGGCCTAGATGAATGGTTCTCAGAGAAATGGGGTGACTGGGATTTGGGAGAGGACTGAGATGAAGACTCAGGAATGGAAGATGACTCAGATGTGGAAGGAGACTGAGAAAAAAACTCAGGTATGGAAGAAGATTCAGGGAAGGAAGAAGTCTTAGGTATGGATGCAGACTCAGGCATGGATACAGGCTCAGGTATGGCTGCAGGCTCGAGTATGGGGGACTTCGAGGTATGAGATGAGATTTGGGGAGGAAGATTCAGGTGTAGAGGGAGTAGGAGCAGCAGATGGAGGAGAGTCAATAGAGGAAGGTTTAATAGAAGTAGGAACGTCAACAAATGGAATTGATGAATCTAAGGGAGAAGGAGTTACTGAGGTAAACATAGGAATGGTAGACTCTAAGGTAAGATAGGGGGCAGATTTATAAGGGAAGTTATCTTCATAAAAGTGAACATCCCTAGAAAATATAACTTTATGAGCATGTAAATCATACAATTTATAGGCCTTCTTGCCATAAGGATATCCCAAGAAAATACATTTTGTTGCTCTTGGGGAGAATTTGTCTCTGTGAGATTTCAAGTTGGAAGCAAAGCAAAGGCAACCAAAAGCCTTAATATGAGAATAGGTGGGAATTTGATTTAGAAGCATTTCATAGGGAGTTTTATGAGATAGAATAGGAGTACGGGTTCTATTAATAAGGTAAGTTGTAGCAAGAACACAATCCCCCCAAAATTTTATTGGTAAATGAGCTTGAAATCTTAATGCCCTTGCAACATTAAGCAAATGTCTATACTTTCTCTCAACCCTACCATTTTGCTGTGGGGTTTCTACACATGAACTTTGATGTTCAATGCCAAGAGATGTGAGAAAGGAGGAAAGGGTGGTATTAAAAAAATTATGTACCATTGTCAGACCTGATGGCTTTGACAGAAGTGGTAAATTGAGTTTGGACCATTTTTAAAAAGGCTTGAATATATGAGAGAACCTGAGTTTTGGAAGATAGTAAATAAGTCCAAGTAGTTCTTGAAAAATCATCAACTATAGTAAGAAATGAGTTAAATCCATTATAAGTTTTATGATGATATGGACCCCACACATCACAATGAATAAGAGAGAATGGAGTAGTGGCATGACTGAGACTTATTGGAAAAGGAATACGACATTGCTTAGCCAAATGACATACATCACAGATAATGTCCAAGTTCTTATCATTACAATCAATAGGAAAATGTTTCAAAGATTGAAAGGGAGTGTGACCTAGTCTAATATGCCAAAGTTTAGCAGAATTAGGATGAAGTACAGAGGCAGAAACACTAGGTTGCACAGTAGATGATATTCAACGTAGATTCAATTTGTATAGGCCTTTATCCAATTTACCAATCCCCTTCAAGCTCCTGTGGACTAAGTCCTGAAAGAGGCAGTAAAAAGGCAGAAAAGTCAAAGAACAATTACTATGAGAAGTCAGTTTGCTCACAGATAACAAATTAAAGGAGAATGCAGGTACACACAGAACATTAAACAATGTAATACCAAGAGGAAGATGAACCTGACCAACATGTGTGACTGAAGCTATAAGACCATTAGGAAGAAAAATGATAGAAGAAAAGGGTTTAAGATCAACAAGTAAATGAAAGGAAGAAACAATATGGTCGGTAGCTCCGGAATCTATGATTCCATTCTAAGTTCATTATATGCGATCTTGAATTGAGTAGAACTTATAAAACTTGGAATTGTAGAAGACTTACCCGAGCCACTTGGTCACGGTAGAAGTACATGAGGTAGAACAACTTTGGTTGAATCAGTGAAGAAGTTGATTGTAGTGGTCTTGAGACATGGAAATGTTTCGGTTCGATTCTCGTAACATCGATTGGGACATAGTGGCGGCATTTACATGAGCACCTTGAGCGGGAGGATTAACAGTTGGTTTAGTCTTCAAGTTCTTTGGCATCTTAGGCGGATCTAGCTTAATGCCATGTAAGTCGGAAACCCTAGCAAAAAGAAACAACTTGCTTTTGTGTGTCATGTACCTCCACAGTGATCACAGGTCAAATTGCCTTTGAGATTTCCTCTTTTGCCATTTCCAGTAGAGTGATGTCCTTTATTACCATTACCACTGGTGTTGTGTCCTTTACTATTTCTAGGAAAATTCTTGGCAAACAAAGCAGTTGATACATTTGAATCTAAAATCACAGAATTTGGTGTTTGCAATACAGAACATTATTTGATTCTCTTATCTTGCATTAACAGGGATAGAGAGGTACTTATGTTTGGAATAGGAGTCATGGCCAAAATTTTACTTCTAATTCCAGAGTAAGATTCATTTAAACCAATCAGAAATTGGGTAACCTTTTGAACCTGATTATATTCCTCCATCTTTTTAAGCGAGCGAGGACAGGAACATAGACAGCTTAGGCATATTACTTGCTTCTTCAAATCCATTCCAAATAGATCTAAATTTTGTGAAATAGGCAGTAATAGACATAGTTCCTTGTTGTAAATTCATCATTTCTTTTTTAATCTGAAAAATTTGAGTGTCATTTCCTTGAGTAAAACGACATTCTAAGTCATCCCAAATTTCCTTGGCTGTTTTGAAGTAGACAAGACTTGCACTAATTTCAGAAGATATTGCATTTAGGAGCCACGAAATTATCATATCATTGCACCTTTGCCAATGAGATAGATATTTTGAATTCAGATTAGGTTTCTTGTGAATGCCAGTGACAATACCAAGTTTCAATTTGGAGGAAAGTGCTATTATCATAGCTCTCTTCCATTGATTATAGTTTGTATTAGTGAGGACATGAGTGACCAAACTCATCCCTGGATGATCGTTTGGGTGTAGATATAAAGGATGTGAGGCAGGGATAGAAAGATGTACCTCAATTGATTCATATTCGTCAATTTCTTCAAGTATCTGTTCCTGTGAAGAATCAGACTTCTGTTGTGGTTATTCAAGGTTTTGATTATTTCCGGACATCTTCAATGAGTTGTACAGTTGTGTATGATTTCAAACTTATAATTGAAATATGAATTACAATGCGGTAGCATGAATTTGCTCTGATACCATAAAGGATTGAGAATATCTCAATCAGAAAGAAAACTGGAAATATGAACTGAAGAATGCTCAAGAAGAAGAGAGAAATTGTATTTCTTGTAATCCATTTCTTGTATAACAAAAGCGTAGGTACTGCACATATATACAAGAGAATGATAGAAAAATATCTCTATGATCTAACAAACTTATCTAGTTGTATAACGACTTGATTCTAACAGAAAATAACGCCTTCATTTTGTTTCACTCGACACCCTTGCATTTTGTAGAAGAACACTTGATACCCCTGAATGAGTATAACGAATATAACTGTCTATTTCGTATGTCACTCGACACCCTTAGACATTGTAGTTGTGCACTCTACACCCCGAATTCTTTGAATCGGATTTGTGTCATCTGGCTTTCGCACTTGATGTAGCAGCTCTGTTCTCTGCATTTGTGTCTTCATCATCATTTATACTAACTTTGAGTCCTGTTGAGTTGAACAGAGCATTAAGAAAGAAAAGTCATGGAAAAACTATAAGCATGGCTTCTGACCTTAAATAACTAAGGTAAAATAGTAAAGGTTTTTTTCGGAAATCAAACGGACATAAATAAAGATAAAGCAGAAAGTCAAACTTTAAAGTCAAAGTTGAGGCTAGTGTTAGACAATCTTTGAGAGACGAAATTGCCCCGTATAAGTGCTCAAGGTTCTCGACACTTGTCCCTAAGATGAAACACATTTTCCGTCCAAGTTAACAACACTCCAAAACATTGATTATGGCGAACTAATTTGAATTTTAGAACTAATTAACTAATTGGATTAGGTAATTTAAACCGTTGTATCGTGGCACAAGTTGATGCGGCGTCATGCACATGCACTGATTTTAGGAATACCGAACACAAACACATTGTTCATTTTGTGGGCTTGGATTTTATTTTGATCTTCACTAAACCAGATATATCCTTTCTGATACAATTTTTTAATGAATAGCCTTTTGTCTCAATTAAGACATTTGGATTAATTCGTTACATTTGGAGTTTAATTTTTTAAATATAGATTATAGGCCAAAATATGAAAATCACCCCAAACTAACCACCCAATCCCATAATGCCCCCCAATGTAAAAATTTTCCCAAGTTCATACCTGATGTTTTCATTTGTCCCATAATGCCACCTTCCGTCACTTGCCGTTTACAAAGGCACGTTAAGTTGCACGTGTTCGGACACGTGCGGGGATATATTGTCTTTTCCAACGGGGAAAAAGGCGGCTCCTCTGACTCCTCTCTCTCTCACCCATCGTAATCATCCCCAATGGCGATTTGGAGATTCGCCGGAGATGAACTGGTAGGAGGAGGGATTTATGGCGGTTTTTTGGGGTTGAGTGATGGAGAATGGCGGTGGGAAATCACCGAAGAAGAAGAAGATGAAGGATGGCGAGATTTCTTTGGGGGATTTGGCCGGAGGCAGTCTTCGCTGGGTGTGGATGGAGGATGGAGCAGTTGAAGAGGATGGGTGGCCGCCATGGAGGATGAAGTGACGTCGCCGGGTTTGATTGTGGAAGGGGGTTTTAGGCTGGGGCCATGGAAGATATGGGAGGTTTGGTTTAAGGGGTTCAGCAATGGGTGACTCTGGTAGGAGGCGATTTGAGAGTCGATGAAGGATGGTGGGTGTTAAAGGCAGAGAAGGTGAAGGGGCTCGTTGGGTGCGATGGAGCATTGGGTTATAGCTTGACATCGGTGATGGACTCGCCAGGGAGAAGGAGTCGGTCCGGTGGCGATGAAGATGAAGGTTGGGGTAGATGAGATGGGGGTTTGGCGTTTGGCGATTACTGAGGGAGATGGTGAGTGAGATGGCGGCTGGGGGATTGCGTGGCCCGGCTTTGGTGGATTTGTATGCGGAGAGAGAGAGATAAAGGCGACGCCGGCGGGCTTGATGGGTTGATTCGGTAAGGGAGATGGCGGCGGGTTTCTTTGGCGAAGGAAGGCTCGATACGTTGGGCGATGAAGATCGCTAGGTGGAATCGCGAGGGGGCGGCGAGTTGACTCGCCCGAGGAGATGTCTGAAGATCTCAGCTGGGCCATTTATGACTCGGTGGAAGGAGATGGTGAGCTTGTGGCTTGCAGCTATTGGGGATGATAGGTACGATGGGTGAGAGAGAGAGAGGAGTCGAGGAGGAGCCGCCTTTTTCTGTTGGAAAAGACAATATTATCCCGTGTAGAACACGTGCAACTTAACGCTTTAATAAACGGCAAGTGACGGAGGTGGCATTATGGGACAAATGAAAACATCGAGGTATGAACTTGGGAAAATTTTTACATTGGGGGGCATTATGGGATTGGGTGGTTAGTTTGGGGTGATTTTCATATTTTGGCCTAGATTATATAACGATAGTAAAAAGGAAATTCAAGAATCATCTGGAACCGGACATCTATTCGGTAGACATGAGTTCAAAGGAGTCTGAGATCCAATCATTATTCAAAGGAGTCTAAGTCGAAAGGAAACAGAACACTTTGATTATTAACACCCGTAAGCTCGTTAAACTTATGTGAATGTGCATTCCGCATCCCCAGATTCACAATGTAGTATTCCCGAGCTCACCCATCTTTGAAACATAAACCCCGATTATACCAAATGACCAATGATTTTACTTAAATCATCAACACCTATGACCATCGAACTCGTTCCAAAGAACAAGTTGGCGCCTTTAACATTGCGGTGAATAATTGTGGAGATGCAATCATCATGTAAGTAAGCCAGGCCCTTGCGCCTCCCAATGCTATTTGCTTCCACTTCCACCAGGTGAGTCTTTGGCGCGATCTGGATGCTCTGTGATAGTGTCAATCGTAGTGATAAAATTGGTAGTGCATAAGGTTTAAGATCGAGAACTTGCTTCAATCAAACCATAAACCATATCAATGGTGCCAAGGAAAAATTTGTTGGAGTTTAAGCTAGGGACAATGAAGACGGATTGAAACATGACATGCCTCATCATTGTCGTATACATCTGTGATGAGTTCAAATATGAGTTTTGAAATTCATCGTTTATGCTTATGCATTGTGTTTGTGGCTTGGTTATTTAACATCTGCAGCTCTGACAACTTTAATTTTTTGTGGGTTCTAATTCATGGCGACCTTGACACTTGATTACGATCCTCTTCTTGTATTTTATCTCTCTCTGATATGATTTCGCACTATTTTTATTTATTTTTCTATATAAAAATTCAAATAAAAGATTTACACACTCTTGAGTTTTATCTCACTTAAAATTTAAATAAGATGTCATTGTTGGAGAAGAATCAGAGAAAGAATTGTCGGAGAATAAGAAAATGAAGTTTCTTTTTGGGTAATAAAAACATAGAAAACATTGTTAAAAATGACCAAAATGCCCTTCACGTGAAATATCATGTGCACATTAACGTCATATTGGTAACCTTAGTAGTATCTAGGGGGTAAACTAGAAAAAACTTATACAATGAGATATGAAAATGTCACAAAAGTTAGGTTGGGTGGTAAAGTGAGACTTTATAGATACTCTGGTGAATTTTTATTTTTAGAAGTGAAGATATACTTTGGGATCTTGAAGTTTGATTTCTATAACACAATTTATTATTTTCCAAAGAGAGTCATAAATTCCAGAAACGACATAAGCAAAGTCTCCAACAACAATGTGTTTATCTAAGAAAGTAAGTTTGAATTGTTTTCAATTCAAACACCGATAAAAGTGAATGAATTCATGTTTGGTATTAAAAAAGATTTAAAAATAACCAATAAAAAAGATAAATCTGTATGATAAGTTGCAATATAGTGACTAAAAGCTTACATTATAAATGACCGAAAAACAAAATATCGAAAAACCTAAATACACAACAACACAATTTATAATTCTCAAAAACTATAAAGATTAAAACACAAAAATAATCCAATAATTAAAAGTAAACAAAAAAATTAAGAAACTGACAAATCACTTTAAAAAACCATTAACACCACGTACAACGCACGTGAACCTTACTAGTTTTATTAAAAGATCATAATTATTTTTAAGGCAACTGTCCCAAATAAGCATCTTTTTTCTGTGATGCAATTCAATTTGATTAAAAATATCGTTAATTTTTATGATAAAATGTGTCTCCCGGGCATTACAAGATAATAGAGCAAAGGTGGGTAAATCGACCTACGTGTTGGCTTGTTTTTTTCCAAATTAAATTGAATTGAACCGAATCATTCACGCCTATTTGATTCATCTGGATTAACAGAGAATGAAATAATGGCATCATGCTTATAATTAATATCCTGATAATTAATACATTCCATTCATTAATAAATTTAAACAAACTTCATTCTAGCCAGAATTATTAATTCTATCATGTAATAATTAATATTTTTTGGAAATAATTACTGAGTGTTAATTATTAAAGTGAATATTACCTAAATGTTTGAAATTTTCAAATATATACTATATAATTAAGGATTCGATTATCATACAAATATGATACTCCTTATTTAGTTTTGAAAAACCAAAAATTGGGTGTAAAACATTATATCATGCCCGTTGGGTGTAAATTTACACCAAAAATTGGGTGTAAATTTTCGAATATATCATTAATGAATTGGAAATACGTTAAGTATTAAGAACATTTGTGTACCACGATGCACAACTTACACATCGCAAATCCAGTTTGTGCATCGAAATTTTCTGCATTGCAAGCCCAATTTGTGCATCACGAATATAATTTCAACATCGAGATTTTCTGCATCACGAGTCCAATTTGTAGTTTCTATTTTATAGCGATGCATTGTGATTTCAAATCGATGCATCGTGATTCCAAAATTGATGCATCCCGATTCAAACTAATTTAATCAGCATCTCTTCTGCTTTCTTTTTCCTCTTTCATTCCAGTATCATATTTAATTAATCGAAAAAATCGTTTACCTTTTGGGGGAGTTGCCTCCGAGCCCCCATGATTGGGGCACTGCACCCGCAACCTAATCGAGCATGTCAATCCCCATTTTGTTGCCCCAACAATTGTGATTTTCAAATAATTTAAAAAGAATACGTTAAAATTGTGGAAGAAATGCCGAGGAAGAAGACGTGAGCATTTTAGTCAAAAAAAATTGTGGAAGAAATGCCGAGGAAGAAGACGTGAGGTGTCAGATGTGTGTGAGTACATCGACCTTCCGAGGAGATCGATGCCCGGGATAGACACACCAATGATGCTCTCAATGGTTGACAAAGAAAGGGCTACTTCCCCACTTGTGGCCACAAGGAGGCGTGTGAACAAAGACGGGTATGCCATTTGACTCATGCAAATGCCAAGTAGTGTTTACTTAACAAATTCTCAAGTAGTGAACGAGGTCGACAAGAGCGATCTCGTTCATGACAAGTAATTATTCTCATCAATAATAAAGTAGGATTGAGTTCAACAAGAGCGAACTCAACATGTCAAATAGGCATTCTATTATATGACATCTAAAATCAAGCATGGTAATCAATCCAAATTCAAGAGTCTAGAATTAATATTCTTAGTGAAACGCATTTAGAACGTCGTAGGGATTGATCATTGAGCCGGTATTGTTCAATGGCTCACTAAAATAGACTCCGTTGAGTCATCTCTACAAATTCATCCAATAGGGTTAAAAAAAACACTAATTGTATTAAAAACTCTTTTCTAAGTTCTCGTATAGGATAAACTAGGCCATTAATCCAAATAATAACCCTAGCCAAGAATTATCATTCATTCAATATTTTATGGAGCCCTAGAAATCATAATTTCTAAAAGTCATTAAAAGTCAAAGGTCCAAGAACGATAGTTATTCCTAAGGAGGCATAGAACACTTTTAATTATAGGCTTAGGACCAAAACAACAAGATGAACATGTCATTCAAAATTCCCAAAATCTCAAATCATCCTAAAACATGATATTAACATGGCAAAGGTATGAGAGACAAGAAAGAAGGGGGATAGCATGACATTTCTAGCATACATCCTAAGGGGAATCAATTAAGGGTGGCAAATCTCCGTAGTTGGTCAGTATCGGGCCCAAGACGATAATAGCACGACACGATAAGCACGAACACGAACACGCATCAAGCTTATCGTGCTAATATTAAAACCGAACACGACACGATAAAAACACGAAAAGCACTAAGACGACACTCGATAAGCACGATAAGCAAAAAACACGATTTATTTAGTCAAAGCCCGTTAGTTAAGCCCAATAAACATTATAAAATATATAATTTTGATTTTTTAATACATATTTTGAAAATTTATCAATATAAATAGTCAAATAGTTTAAAAGTCATAAATTTTCAAATGATAAAACTATGAAATAATCATGAAAATAGTTCGAAAGAAGTGAATAACCCCTAGTAAATTTTTAAAAATATATTTTTAAAACATATATATTTTAGTTATCGTGTCTTATCGTGCCTTACCGTGTTTATCAAGCCGCCTGCTAACACCCATTTTTTATCGTGCCTTATCGTATTGCCCTATAACGCCCGAACCCGATAAGCCCCAAAATTTCAAACCCTATAATTTCGCAGGTCGTGTTGGTGGCATGGTCAATCATGCCGCGGCCTCAAATTGCCACCCCTAGAATCAATAGCTTATTTGTTCAAATCCAATTGTTGCATGCTAAAACAAACCGTAGATTAAACTAGAGAGAGAAGATCTTCGATTCGGTGGTCTCGATTGAAAACGAATGGCCTGAGCTCCAATCAAGCAACCAAGGTAGAGTTCCCAAGCTTCTCTCTAAGAACCAACCAACAATGGTAGAATAAGGGAAAAATGGCTGGTAAGTTGGAGGTTAGGGATGATGAACTCACTAAAAGAGTCAATCCAAGATTAGAATTATTAGGCTTCTATTGGTGGATGAAAGAGTACCATTGATTAAAACACATCCAAGGGCTCAAAATAGGCTTGGTCAGGTCAAGTGTGGGCCGCCTCGGATCAAAGGGTCAAGTGTGCATGACAAGGCTCATCAGGATTCAAAATCCCGTAATTGAGGATGTAAGGACCTTGCGGTCACAAGGTCATCCCACCTTGCCTCCGTAAGGTCTCCAGAACTCCGTTTCCCAAGTTGCTGCCTTCCTTGCGAGGGCAAGACAAACCACCTCATGAAAGGTCTCTGATTGAAAAGCCTTCATATTTGGCCTAGAATGAACCCCAAACAACCCAAGCAATTCGAGGGGAGTAAACCAACACTCAAAACACAATCGGAACAGGTCCGAACATCACCCGAAACAAGGAGGAATGAAAGGCGAAACTCGCAACGAACATCAACGAATCAATGACGAGTTAAACAAAGATACAACAAGCATGAATGAACATTCTTAAACATGTTTAAGACTAGGATACAAGGTCTAGGATCCAAGTTAACATCTCACGAGTCTCAAAGACACGAAACGAGGCAAGGAAAGACAAACCAAGAGACCCTAAGAGTCAAAAAGGTCAAATGAAGCAAGAAGACTTCCGAACTCTCAACCAAGCATACAATGACTAAGATTGAAGTTATAAAACATGTTATAAAGGTACTAAGGCTCTAGTAGGACTTAGTTAAGTGCTAAGACGATACACCAAGGTGTATAACAAGGCATGCAACGTATAGAAGGCATACAAGCAACTACGATCATGGTTGACCTAATGCGAGTGTGGTATGAACAATATGGACTCTAAAACATGTTAAGACACATAATGAACTTATTAATCAAGTATAGGAAACATGTTATACAAGTAATGGGTTTGGGTTCTCACATGAGCAATGACTAAAATAGCCATCACGTGAAGGGACATGTACAAAACTAACGTTCGAGTTCTAATGGTTGTCAGTCTCAGGGGGTTATGTGAGACTTAATTGAACATTGGGTGCTTTTGGCCCTTTTTCTGATTTGGGGGGCTGTGAATATTGGTGTATACTTTGGGGGTAAAACATATTTTGGCCAATTGATTTCAAGATTCACCTAACCATTTCATGTTTTTAAAGAAGTTAAACAATTTGACTTTTAAATACATTTAGTATTTAGACCCCCAATTCCTATAAGTTGACCCCCTTTCTAAGTATACCCCTCATCTGATTTTAAAATAGGGAAAATATCAAAAAGTCCCACTAAAAGTTCTCATAACAAAAAAGACTAAAAAATAATTCTTACATCTAAAAAGTCCCAAAATTATAATTTTAATACCAAAAAGTCCAAAACTTAACGTGTCATGAAAGTTGTTATGTTAAAAGCTTTCATTTGAACAAAAATGTAATTTTCTTTTCTTTTATGATAATGATGATAAGAATTGTATTGAATAATAATAATAATATTATTATTATTACTATTATTATTATTATAACAATAATAATATTATTATAATATTAATATTATTATCTTCATTAACATTATTAGTATTAAATACAAAAATCTATTAAAGAAATTCATTTCATAATGATCTCATAACAACTATTCAATCCATAAAATATGAAATTAATCTTTTCATAATAAAATAAAATGCTAACCTTTACACTTCTATGAAATTGTGGTGGTAATATTTGTAGTAGTAGTAGTAATGATAATTAATAATGATGATAATAATAATAATAATAATAAGTGTTATTATTAATATTATTAATAAACATAATAATATTAATAGAAAAAGTTTCATGTTATTGTTATTATTAATAG
>JABEVN020001964.1:0-23001 GCA_013146195.2 Codonopsis lanceolata | reverse complement strand
ATCCACAGGCGGATCACGAGCCCTAGTATGCGATATCGAATCGCTTCAAAAGGAATCTATCCCCACGGCCTAGACAAAGAGGGAGGATCTCCTGCGAAGATGGGCATCACAATTTGTGTTCGATGAGTGGCGGCATGTATAAAAGGCACTACCAAGGCCTCAATCTCTTATGCGTCGATCAGGCCAAAGCAGAGCAAATTATGGACCAACTCCATGGTGGTACCTGTGGACCCCACATGAACGGACACATGCTATCCAAGAAAATTATCCGACAAGGGTACTATTGGAGCTCACTTGAAACAGGCGCATTCGGTGGAGTGCGACAACACGACAAGTGCCAGCGTTTTGCAAATCTGCGGCGAGTGCCCCGCATCTATACAACTCCTGACCCCTGGCCCCTCAACATGGGGTATCGTGTCATAGGCCAAATTCACCGAAGGGATCAATGGCCATGATGCGTTCATGGTATCGACTACTTCACAAAGTGGGTAGAAGCCTCTTCCTACAAAATCTTGAATGCCCGAAAAGTGTCGAATTCATCAGAGCCAATATCATATACCGCTATGGGGTACCTTTCGAAATCATCTCCGACAACGGCTCATTTGAAGGGGCGTGAATCGTCTTCTCGGCAGTTCAAAATTCAAAGGCACAAATCCTCCCCCTACCGACCACAAGCCAATGATGCCGTTGAAGCAGCTAACAAAACTCTCGAGAACATCATCAGAAAAATGGTGACACACGAGGAAGGCGGCGGAAAAAGCTGCCGCTAGCCCTTTGGGGCTATCGCACCTCAGTCCGTACACCCACCGGGGCTACCCCCTATTCTTTAGCCTACGGCATGGAGGCAGTGTTGCCTATCGAAATTGAAGTACCATCATTAAGAGTAATGATGGAATCGATTATAATGAGTCGGTAGGTCAAAGGTGATTTGAAGAATTAGTCACGATCGATGAAAGGCGGTTACTAGCCCTCGAGCACACTCGAGCCTATCGAGCATAGCCGGGCCTTTAACAAAAAGTCAAAGGCCGACATCAGTCGGAGATCGGTGCTCAGAAAAACCCCTAGTTATGTTGATACTAGGGGAAAATGGAAATCTCCGTGGATGGGACCGTACATTGTCAAAGAGATCCGGTCAGGAGGTGCCGTACTCCTCACAAACCAGGAAGGAGAGGACCTTGTTCAACCCTTCAACCTTGACAAGCTCAAAAGGTACTATGCTTGAGCCAATCTATCCGACAAAAGTGCTTCCCTCTCCACTCGCTAGGTTGAAAACTCGAAAGGGCCTAGGCAAAAGTTAGAGCGAAAAAAATATATATAAAAAACACAATAAAAGGAGAAATAAGGGCTCGCTAGGTTGAAAACCGAAAAGTGGCACTAGGCAAAAAGTTAGAGCAATAAAAAAATGGAAAATCGACCGAGAAAAAGAGGGAAGACACTCTTTGAATCCCAGCATACTATCTCCGCCATACAACAGAGCTCAACCGACAAAGGAAGAAAAACCACAACAGGCTCACATTAAAACATTAAAATATATTCTGAGGGTCCTAAGGTGCAACTTAGGAATATTTATTTAAGACATTTATATTATACATTAATTGCATTGCATATATATATTCCTGCCTACACTCCCACTTGTTTGCCCCAGATATTCCTTCCTTTTGCAGCTCAGCCCCCGAAGTGGTCTATCCATGCTGCAAGGTCCACCTAAGGGCCCATATTCCTCTTCTGCTGAGGCACGAGAGGAACCTCTATTCTCGAACCACTGACAGTATCTCCTTCATCATCGCCAACATCTCCATTCTCATGGGCCGATCGTGTTGCTCGGGACCGGCCCATTATCTCGACGCCTTGATGCCCATCCGGAGTTGAGGGGGAGGAACGGCCTCTTAGGTTCCTGCCTCAGGATTATGTTGTTGATTGCCATCATCAGGCCTCACATCAGTACCCCATCCATTTTGAGGGGGAGGGACAACCTCTTCCGGCTCCCAAGGTTTGTGCTCCCGACTTGCATTCGTGATACACGAGCCGGTGCCCCATTCGGCCCGGGAGGGGCGACCTCCGCCATTTCCCAATTACTTGGACCTGCTTCATTCGGTCCAGGAGCCACCGGAGTGCCAAGGTTGTGTACTCGCCTGAAATCTTCCTGCAAGGCCTGAGGGATGACCAAGCCCGAGCTCTCAATTTCTTCGCCTATCTCCATAAGGCGATCATCAATACCCGTAGCGACATGGCGGCCGAACAAATTTCTCAGCCTTCGCCGAATCCCGCGAGAAGTTCCCTCTGCAATCACCATTATCCATGCCAAGTATTCGAGGGACAAAAATATATGATCAGAGAACAAATAGGCCACCTGAAGCCTATCAAAGTCAAGCCGCCACATTCTTTGGAAGTCAAAATTCAGAGTCCTGCTATTTTTCATTTCCAAGAATACAGGGCGAGTCGTATCTGGAATGATTTGCTCCAGCCCAAACTGGCGCAATATTCTATCAGCACTATAAAAGGAGGTCCTCCTGATGCCCAACATAACAACCTGGGCATAGCCAGCAGAATGCAAAATGAAGCGTCTAATTTCCCAATGGTTAATCACCCAAGATATGTCCATGGAGCCTCTCCGAAAGAAATCCTCAGTCCAGTCATAGTCAGAATAATTAGTTTGGGGAAAGCGGCCGCGGAAACCATAGAGCCCCGGATCATATATCCCCCTGAAAGGTGCAGGAGCCAACATGCACTGAAAATGCTCCTCCAGCCACATGTGAATCAGAATGGGACTTCCGGTAGGGAAAAGTTCGTCGCCACCGGAAAAAGCATCTAGACCGGCCGAGTCTACGCCAAGATTACGGGCAGGAAAATATTCGCCCGGCGATCACGTGCCTGCAGAGCAAGATCTACCACTCGCACGTCAATAAATCCCTGATGGCCCACCAGCAAATATCTCCCCACCAGGCACAGGAAAAGAGCTGTCAGCCGACGCCTCAGATAATCCACGTCATCCTTTATGAACTCTGTGAATGCTCGAGGAAGAACGATCAAGTCAAAATTTATCCCGTTAAAGAAACCTGGGGTGGCTTCTCGAGTACTGCGGAATAATTCCCTAATCGCCATGTAAGGACGCCTCCGAGGCGAAGGCACGGTAATACGACGAATGGCAGCTACTCCCAGCATAGCACAAAATTCCTCGAAAGCCGGGCACATCTCGTTCATCCCAAAATTTAAAAGATGATCTTGACGAGACTAGAACCTGGACGCCCCTCTTAACATGTCCCAGTTGATCACGACATTTCTCTAGGATAGAAGGCACCTGAAGCTAAAAATGTGATCAAACCAGTCGCGTGCGTCGGCTCGAAGGGCAAGAATCCAGAGGTCGAGGGCATTTTCATAGATTTCTAATTCCAGAGGTGTGTGGTAAGGTGCAGCCATTTGAGCAAAGATAGAATACTTTCTCTATCAAAAGAAGGAGCAACTGAGGAGAAGAAGCTCTGAAGGAACGAAGCAGACTGAAAAAAAAATCATACGTGAAAACTTCAGGATCGTCGGGCCTCCTTTTATAGCAGAAATAAAAAAATCGACAAACAAGATGAACAGTGGCGAACAGTGGCTAAGAAATCTCCCAGGAAAACCAAAACTGGGCGCCACCCTCATGAAATTTGGGCATGGCGCCCAAATTGCCTATAAGCCACGCCCAATTTGTTCATTTACTACCCCTACTGTTCTGGTTTCTGTCCAAATCGCCAATTGATATTTCGTCTGATCACGGAGGCTTTGGCAGTCTATCAAAGCAAAGGCTATAAGAGAATAGATGGCCACAATTATATTCTCCCTCGCACAGGAGGAGGCGGCTGCCTCTTCCTCTACTCGCAGATCGCCAGAAAAGCCACTTTGAAGCTGAAGGTGTATTCTTTTCAAATTCATTTCTAAAATACGACGTGCCATTACCTTTAGGAGTCGGTATAACTTATTTTCTGCATGTATTTTAATGTGTATTTTTATCATGTCGTTTAAAATTATATTGCATTTCATAACTCATATTTGTACAGATCTTAGCTAATAACAAAAAGAAAAAAAGAAAAAGAAAAAGCTGACATGTGCAGGAAAAAGAAGCTAATAGCCAAAAGATGCTCTGCCTCTGCTAAAGCCACCTCCCCTGACACGGGGGCCCACCGTGCCATCAGATCTGCGTATCCGTCCCCTGCTCTGAGCGCGACTCGATCCTACGTCTGCATCGTCATCATCATCATCACTGCGACGCCTGGTCTGCCGCATAGCATCATTGCCCCGACAAGAAAAGTCATCCATCAGACGCTGGTAAAGTTTGTTGATGCTAACGAAGCCCCGCAACAGTGTCTTGTATGTGGACACTTTGACCTGAAAAGGCAAACGAAAAAAGAAGAAAGCATCAGTCAAATAAAAAAAAGCATCAGTAAAGAATAAAAAAAAAAGAAGAGTGATGAATATACCGTGCAGGCCTGATCGGGGACGCGGTACTCCTCAGGGATCTCAACATCAGGGAGGACCTCCCTTATGAGCCTATCATCTCGCCGATACTGGAGAGTCGAAAAGGCATCATCGGGCATGGAAAACTCAAGCCGTGCATCCAAAATCGAATGAGAAGACCCAGCCCAAGCACCATCGACAGATGCACGCCTCCCAATCACAGGAGGAGGAGGAGGGGGATGGAGCATCGTCCTAAAAAAGTCTTCATATGCTATGACCGGGAAATCACTGGCAGGCATCTCATATTTGGACAAGTAGCGTTGCCGGTTTGGTATAAAGTCTGGCTCGATCACATTCGGAGGAGGTGCAGGAGGTGCTACCGGAGATACCGAGAACAGAACATGTTGACGGTTGACCCGCTCCCCCATGTACAAGGAATCGCACATGATCGATACCATCAAAATCCGGAAATGACTCAATAGCAGGGTAACCTCGATCGGCCCTACCAGATTCCGCCAAGGGAACAAATTCACCGAACCTGAGGTCGAGTTCGCCACTCTGTCCTGCAGCCCCAGTGACTCAAAAAAATGGCCCCTGGCGTCCTTTTCCTTCCGATTTTCATTCACAAATTTGATCAAGTAAAGCGGTCCAAGAACATCACTGCGCAATGAGCCCGGTACAAAGTCAAAGACAGAATAAGCCCACACCTAAAAAAAAAAGAGAGAAAAAAAAGAAAGAGAAGCAAAGGTCAGCAAAAAAAAAAAGAAGGAAAAAGAAATATATATATGCTGACAGAAAACAAAAAAAAGGGGGAAGGAAAATATACCTCCCAAGCAGGGGCAAAACCAGTCATAACCTTTGAGTCATTCCGACTCAACCTATCCATGCAGACATAAAGCTCAGCCAGACCTGCCTGCCCCCAGTCATAGTCAATCACATGACCCAGGTCTCGAAGGCAGCCCAGCAAAGAAACCCTCAATGAGGTGGATGCATTAGCAAAAAGGGACGTTCCCAGGAAAAAGAATAAAAATGTCCGGGCAACACGAGTCACAGCAACGCTATCTTCGGCATCAACCTGCCCGGCATTTTCTAGAAGCCAATTCTTCACACTGGGAATAGTCACCTCGTCCGCTATTTTGTACTCGGGCACAAACCCCAAAAGGTCCTCCACCTTGTCATGACGCTCACGAAGGGTAAAATCAGGCACCAAGTTCCGCCCAATACTGGTAGATATGTCAGTAATGGCAGCGAAGTCACAGGGAGTCATAGTAATCTCTCCCCAGCTGAGATGAAAGGTGTGGGTGGTGTCCCACCAAAAATTCCGCAGCACATCAAAGATGGTTCTATAACTGCGGAAGGGAGTAAAGGCCCGCATGAAATCTCCCAAGCCCATTTCCTCCACTAAAACCTGGGCTGGTAGAGGCATCGAATGGTATATATCGGACACTTTGGCACAAGAAGCTTTGACCTTGTCCAAAAGCTTGCGCTCCTGAATAAAAAGAGAAAAGAAAAATAAAGGTAAGACTCTCACAAACCCCCTTTCTTCTTATATAATTAATACATTAGTTTTCAAAAAAAAAAACATTTGTACATAAAAATTGTTTTTTGCACATAAATATACATGTTAATATTTCAGATGTTAAAAAAAAAAAGAAAAAAAAGAACATTTGTACATTAAAATTGTTTCTTTGCGCATAAATATACATGTCACATTTTCTTTTCACATTCATGTTAAAACAAAAAATAATAAATAAATTAACCATGCATTCACATAAAAAAAGGGCATCTCATGCATATTTAGCATCACATTAGCATCAAATAAAGTAGCACACGCATCCATTATTTGCATTTATTATTTAATAAGCTGTATTAGGAATATGCTAAAAAGAAAATAAAAATGCCACCCATCACATAAAAAGAATATCTCCTTGGCATTTCTTATATCCCTACAGCATTAGCATGCATGAAAAATAAATTTTGGTACATAAAATATATCTGTTTTGTCTTGCATATATCCGAAAATGTATCCGAAAAATGTGTCCGGAAAAATTTGCATTTCATTCCGAAAATTCCATACTGTAAATATATGTCATGTAGAAATACATTTAGATCTAAAACATGCATCATATAGTCTCATTTGCATTAACATTATAAATCATGTATAATAGAGTCAAATAGTAACTGCTAGTTCAATTTGTGCATCGCAAAAATAAATTGTCCAAATTTTATGCATTATTACTAAAATTACATCATTCTAGTCCATAAATCACATGCATAAACATCACAAGCAGCATATATATACTCCAAAAGTCCAAAACAGCACAGAAATTGAGCAGATCTGAAAAATTAACCAAATGGGGTGGAAGAAAGTTATACTCACATTGGGATCAGGAAGGTTTGAGATGTGCTTATACCAGTCCCGCACCAGATTCCCCCAATCGTGCTTCGAAAAATAGTAATTGACATGGTTCCGAACCAAGGGAGGAAGTTCTTTCTTTTCCTCGCCAGATTATGGGTTCATTGGTGCCTTTCCTTTTCGGGATCTAGAAGAAGAAGCCATCTGCGTAGAAAAACAAAATTTTTGGCGAAAGAAAATTGAGAAAAGGATAAAGAATGAAAAAAAAAGGGAAAAATGGCAGAAGGTTCGTCAGCAATGGAGGCTGGCAGAAGCAGGAAGAAGGAAATGAAATTTCCTTCATCCCGTAAGACAAAAGGGAGGAAAAGGTGGAATTTTCACTTTTCCCCCTCCAAGCAACTCAGCATCAGCTATTAAGTCCTCAAAATTTCAGAGTTGCAAAGCGGTCCCTGAGACTTAACAGAAAGTTAACAAAAGCAATTTTGTTAACCACATTCAATGGTCTTTCACCCAAAAAGCAAGAAAAGCTCACATCCCCAGCAAATCAGCCTCCAGATAAGCAGAAAAGTCAGAAAATTCAGCAGCAAAAGGTAAGCCCCATTTTCTTTTTGAAGAGAATAATAAAAAATACAAGAGAAAATAAAAGAAAAATCAATCAAAGAAAAGAAAAAAAGAGTCAGGAAAAAAATAAAAAGAAGAAGAAGTGCAAAACAAAAGAAAAAAAATACAAGAAAAAAAAAAAAAAGAGAAAAATCCCTAGCATGAAAAGTCAGAACAGCGGAAATAGCCAAATTAGCTGAGCCAACAACAGCATTCAGAAACATGAGAAGGTAAGAAAGGTAAGAAAGTTAAGACTTCTTATTTTGCTTTCAGAAATAAAAGAAAAATCTTTTTGAAAAGGTTTTGTTCAACAAAAAAAAAAGAGGAATATTCAAAAAAAAAAAAAAAAGAAGAAGGAAGGAAGAAGAAAAGAAAAATCTCTTTGTCGTATCCAACGACGGATTTTGATCGGTTGGATACAGTTTTCGAAATTTTGAAAAAAATTCCCTTTTGTCGTATTCGACGACAGTTTATCGGTCGAATACAGTTTTCGAAAATTTGAAGTTTTCTTATCATGTTTGGAAGTCAGAGATATGGCCAGCCAGACATGATTTTGAAAGCACCTCTTAACGTATTTCATCGACATGTATTTTCCGGGGGAAATACGGTTTTCGAAAAACACAAAAATCTTCATACCGTATTTGACAACGGTTTCGGACCGTAAGAATACGACCTTTTCAAAAAACATGAAAATCGTTTCTTCGTTTGTGTTCTTGGACGGGTTTGACCCAAAAAAGAGCACAACATCCTCATTGGTGGTTTGTTTCGGCTTAGGCCGACATACGTTTGGTCTGATTCATTTTATTAAGGGATACGTAGGCAGCCTACTTTAGTAGGTCCGACCATTAGAGCATTCAATTTGCATATTTGCTTAAAAACTGCGATAACCTGCTATAACTGACTAAAAATGTCTAGGATATGGAGGTTTGATAAATTGCTGCATTATAACTGCTACTTGGTGCATCTTTCTCCCTCGTTTTGTAATTGAATGAAATTGGAGAGTCTATTCTTATCAACGATGTTCGTCTACTCAGTAAGCTACGGGTTACCTGTAGACTCCATCGTTGAGGGGCTCTGTAGACACCCCAATTTCGTACCCCTGGTATGTGACATGACATAAAATATCAAGACCTGTTAAAACATTAACAAATGTCAAGTTACAGGGTCAAAAGTGCAAAAGAACAAAGCAGGATGCGCAAAAGGACGAATTGCAGGGACCAAAGTGCCCAAAATGAACCAAGTTTGAATAGTGGGCGTGGCTACCACTACATCTGGGCATGGCACCCAAAATGGAGGGGGGTGGCGCCCAAAATGCTTCCTCTGCCACTGTTCATCAAAACATTTGCCGTAATTCACAAATCTTTATTGCGATGTACACAGGTTGATCTTGAGAGAAGAAATTTTAATTCCTCCGATGTCCCTGCTTTCCTCCTATAAATACTGAGGATCAGCTCCTCATTTCAAACGCATTCCTTCGTAAAGCTTCTCTGCGTTAACGTTACGCTGGAGAATTAGAGAGCGATGTGAGATAGTGAGTGATCACCTCAAAAAGCCTCGAAACCCTGCCAAACTTCCTCCAAACACAAAACCAACCGGTAGAAGTGTACCTTAGCCCCTGACTAGGTATCCACCCTTTTTCCCGGTCCAAAAATCGTGGAAAAGCGGTTGCTCTGCCCGATTTAAAAGGCCAAAACGACCCAGAAATAAGTCGTTGTGCGATTTGACCTACTTCAAGCCAACAAACAACCAAACACAAACAGTTACTCTGCCCAAATTCCTTGGCCAAAAGTAACTTCCCAGAGCAGTCACGCTGCCCAAATTCACACAACACACAACACACAACACACAACAACAACAACAACAACAACAAAAGACTCTCTCTCTCTCCGAGGGACAGAGCGAGCACACCCTAGGTTGTCTGTAAGTTTATTTTAAAGTCTTTCATTTTTGTAAAAGTATTATTTCCAATCCGGCCCAATGTAGATATACAAGCAGTTGTGCTGCCCGGATTTAGTTAGGAAATAATACTAAATATAGCTGATTGTTATCGTAAATAAATTTTCGATTTTCGGATGTATTTGTAATTATTTGCATTATTTATTCATTAAAGTCTTTGTTTGTAACAGTATTATTTCCAATCTGGCCTAATGTAAATATATAAGCAGTTATGCTGCCCGGATTTTGTTAGGAAATAATACTAAATGTAGCCGTTATAATGGCAAAATATTTTCAAGTATATTTGTAATTGTTTGTAAAAGAGATTGTTGCAAGTCCGTAAATAATATAGATGTAATTGATGTATTTGTAGGCAGTTAATGCTTTATTTATCTGTTGAATAAATATAACAAAAAGCATACTTTAGCCAAAAACCGTTTTGAGACCGAAAGGGCGAGTTGGGTGCCTAGCACCTTCCCAACTCGTAACTTAGCCTCCGAACCCGTTTTCTTCATCTCTGGTTTTCTTTTTCTGGTTTTGCTTTATTTTTTCCTTAAAATAAAGATGGCGACTCTAAAACATTTTTGATCCAGTGGGGCCTCGCAACATCTTTCTTTGCACTTTCACGTTCTCCCCTAAAAAAGGGAGAATGGGAATGGAAAGGTGATGTATTCCTATGTCTTGGTATCCCCTAAACAAGGGATAACTTGACGTAGAAAACCCAAAGCACCCATAATGATCTGAAATAGGCCATAAGGCTATTTTCATAAAATCCATAGTGGGGGCGCTGCAACATCTTTCTCTGCACTTTCACGTTCTCCTCTAAACAAGGGAGAATGAGAATGGAAAGGTGATGTATTCCTATATCCTGGTATCCCCTAAAAAAGGGATAACTTGACATAGAAATTCCAAAGCTCCCATATTGGATCAAAAATCCACTAAAGGCAACCGAGGCGCATTCCAACGCTATTAAAACAAAGACTCCTCCCGCACTTTTGATTTCGTCCTCCCTAAACAAGGGAGGGTGGAGCAGGGAGCATAGATGTCACCGCATCCGGGGCCGCACCCCTATCCAAGGGCGCGCGGGGCGCGGGAGCACCCATCCCGGGAACCCACAGCGGGGCCTGCTCGATTTGAACGGAGGAAGACGGTGTTGGGCAGAAGTAGATGAAGAAGCTGTTGGGTTCACCGGGAAAGATGAAGGGACCGGTCAGATGTGGGAAAAGGGTCGCTTGGGATGAGAGAGAGAAGGAGTATGTCGGCCTGTTGTAGTGAGAATGAAGATAGAGTAGAGGGGTAGATGTAATGCCCCATGCTGCCGAAGAAAGGAAGACTGCCGAAGGCTGAAGAAGGGTGGGGGCTGCCAGAAGAAGGATACGAGGGGTGGATCGAAAGCTCTGATACCATAAAGGGAGAAGAATATTTGTGAGAGAAAAGCATAATCTGTATTATTGATACTTATAATATATATATACAACTCTTGATGTAGGTTACTTGAAGGAGAATTCTAGAGAGAATATTACAACAAATATTGGAAGATATCTACAGAATAATAGAAAACTAAATCAGAGATATCTACAAATAATAGTAACTAAATCAGAATATATACACACAAATAACTATGAATCTTTTTGTATCTTATCAGAATAGACCTCTCGCTTCTTTGTCCCTCCGATCACCAACTCCTCTCTCCACTCTTTAAATACATCTAGATCATTGTCTCCCTGTTGATTCCCTCACCAACTCAACACTCAATAAATCGGCGGCCAAGGCGCCTAGTCGGCGATTTTCTTTTTCAGTGATTTTTTTGTCTAATATATATATATATATATATATATATATATATATATATATATATATATATATATAATGGCAAGGGTGGATTTTTCCCTCCAAAATATCACTTTTGAATTATTGACTTTTGAGTTACTATTTCACTCCTTCTCTCTCATATCTTTTCTGATTGTGTTTCTCTTTCTCTCTCCTGCTTCCTCCTTATTTTTTCACTCATCACCACCATCTCCCCTCATTAATTATATTTAAACATTTTTCTCTTTTTAAACATAAAAAATAGTAACTAAAACAAAAATAATGGTTCCGGAGTCAAGAAAACAAAAATATAAGATGTTAGTAATATAAAAATAAGTTATGGAACAAACCACTATAAAAATAAAAGTTACTGAATCAACAAAACAAAAATAATTTAATGCGGAGGTTAGTAAAATAAAATAATTTACAGAACAAAAGTTTAAAACAAATTCTTAAAAATATATATGTAAAACAAAAATATGTTAGTAAAATAAAAATATTTGATGGAACAAAAATAATAATTACAAAGTCAATAAAAACTAAAACAATTTAAACTGAGGTTACTAAAATAATAAAAATAATTTACGGAATAAAAAATTTAAAAAAAATTTAAAAATAGATATGTAAAACAAAAATACATTAGTTACATCCGCGGCTGGGTTTATGCTTAGGACAATTTTAAGAACACTGATTTTATATGGACAAGGTCATTTTCATTACATAATTTGACTATTCACAACATTAATTGTTATTGACTTGACTAAAATTATAGTGTGAAATGTCATCGTAAATTTTAAAAACATTTTGTCAGCGTTAACATTTTAATTTTTAACTTAATTTAAACCAATATTCAATATATCACATTATCACTTATTAAATATTATTATTGAATTGATTTTAAAAATTAATATTATTTTATTTAAATTAAATTATATTATTGTGATAATAAAATATCCATTTCTCTGTAAAATTTTGTTATGTAGACAAATGTCTTAATCATATTATTTTTATATTAATAGAAGACACAAAGTCTTATATGAAATTGATTAAATTTAAAACATATTTTTTACAAACAAAAAACAATAACTACCTTGTTTGTTGAGAATTAAATGTATTTTAGAATTTTTTTTTTGAAAAAGAATAACTATCTTGTTTGTTGAGAATTAAATAATAATTTGAAAATAAAACAACTACTCCACTTGAAATGAAAAGTTTGTGATGGGTAAAATATGTCCAAAAGTGTAATAATTTAATACAATGACTAATAATGTAGTAGATGATTAAAAACATCGTGGAAATAATCCTTCCCTTTTATATATTACGAATTATAAATGTAATGTTAAATTCTTCAATGATTACAATTATTTAATTTTCTCTATTCATAATAATATAAAAAATTATTTTACCAAAATATTTTTAATTAACATCATTTTTTAACCATGATATCTTTTATCTAAATATTTTCAAAACTAACATCACTTTCAACTAACGTGAGATACATATTTTTGATTAGTAATGCTGATATAAATATTTTATCTAATTTTTTTCTAAAACCGTATCAATTTTTATATAATGTGAGATATTTCTTTTATTAGTAATAAATTTAGACATACTTTATTTAAGGATTTATAAAACCAATTCTAATCGATGTAAGATATAATAATTTCTATTGATAATAATTGTATTTTTAGCTCCAACGTCAATTTCTAACCGAAGTGAAACACATTTTTTCTATTGTTAATCACCAGTAACTCACTCGTGCATGGCAGTATTTGCATATGGTTTGAAAATTATTTACCTAAATATAGTTGAATAATATACAATTAAAAACTTTAATATGAACAAAATAAATAAAATTTAATAAGTACTAAAATTAAAGATAGAAAATCACATAAATATGAAAAAAGTTATTACTCTCTCCGTTCCTAAACAATCATTCACTTTAACCCGACACACTGCTTAAAAAAAGTGATTGACTATATTTTAAATAGTTGTGTAATGTGTTGTTTCATTTAATGCTTTTGAGCTTACAACCATAATTAAAGTATATAAAAAATAAGGATAAAGTTGTAAAAAATGTTTTCCTAAAAATGAATGTTTTGAAAGAGGATAATTATTTTGGAACGAATGAAAATAGAGAGGAAAACAATTATTTAGGAACAGGGGGAGTATAAACTTTGTAATACTTCCTTATATACAACATTTGTTGTTGAACATGTACGACTATTATAACTATCACTATCACTAAAATGTTGACAGATGGAAAGGGGAGGGGAAGGTGACACATGCCTTGGATTTGACACCGTTTGAGTTCTTCCAGTGATTTTTTCCCCTCAAGTTTTCAGTTGATTTTTTTAAAGATTCATTAAGAATCTCCATTGGAGATGAAGATTGGAGGAAGATTAGGGGGATACCCCATCGGGCTTGCTCTCCATTCAATAATTTTGAGTCGGATCTGAGCCACTTAGTAGTTATAAATTTTCTATTTTTGGGACATCAAGCATTTGCAGACCCTTGTACAATTCCCCACCAATATCACTTTCCCCCACATATTAAACCTGGAGTAGATATTCTATAGAACGGTCTTACGGATCTTAATTTGTAAGATGAACTCTCACTCTCTTACAGCTGAACTCACTAATACACGAAGGATTAGGTTAAGATAATCTATCTTACAAAAATATCGATAATACCATCCTACCTGAGTTTTAGGTCTAAGGCTCCCTCCCTCAAGTTCTTTGAAGATGAATTCAGACCCAACCACCTCATAAATTCCCCATGTCACTGGTTTTTTCTCCTTTCTTAGTCTTTCTTAGGGTAAGTCCAATGGTAATACTTATCTATAGGTATCAAAACTAAATTTTGATACCTATTGGTTATTATTCATGAGTATCAAATGATCATCTCCAACCATATGTATCAAAATGAATGGTATTAAAATTAAGTGTGGTACTAAGATATATATCAAATTTGGTACTTTTCCTAGTACCACACCTAATTTTGATACTGTTAGCAATTGGGCTTGTGGCCCGATTATTTATTACCGCTCACATGGAATATATTTATATTATTAAAGGTTAATTAGTTTCTTAATCCGAAGGAGTTTGGGATTGACTTAACTTAACCTACAAGAAATAGGGTATCATGTACAATAAAATAAATAGGACAACTAAAGGGATAAAACTCTAACCTAGTAGAACACACCTAGAAGGATAATACGTCTCCCTTTGGCCGCCCCCCTCTCTCTCTCCTATATTCTATCTCACCAAATACTCCATCTAGCCTAAATATCACGAGGCTTGGATTTATGGTGTGAACCAGAATTGATACTCGTGCTACGTGATATCAATCCGACGAGAGAGACTTGCAAGATTGTTGATCGTGAGATACGAAGATCATAGCTCAAGTATAAAGTCTTCCGCTTCGCTCAAAGTTCAAGTTCGCATGAGGTAACTCATGATTACTCTTAGATAATGAACTTATGATTGGTATATATATAACCTTCATTGGTATCAGAGCCTATATGCTTGATTGCTCGTTTCGTTAGGTCATGAATTACATACTTTTGTTTTTGGGTTTGCTTAAAAGTTTTACCCGATAACGAACCAAATAAGTTTTGTTATTTCATGTGTAAAATGATTTTATTTTTGAGAAAATTTAATATGTCTGAGTTCCCTATGACGAGGCGAACATCATACTAAATTCTCGTTGAAATCCATTGGGTATTTTTCAAAATATCGAAAATTGTTTATTCCAAAACTTTACATGCTATTTTGACCAGTTTATTTTCTGTAAAACCATGGCTTTATGGTCTGTACTTGTAATACTCCGTGAGGAATTTCCAACGACATATTGTATGTTTAATTTTGACTTAAAATGAACATTCTACGGCCTCGAGAAGTTGGTTCACGGATCACATTCGCGAATCGATTTTCTGGGTTATAAAAATGGCAACCCAACTTCCCCACTCTTGGCCTCAATGTATGTGCCTCTTGTGGCACTCCTTTCAATGCAAAAATTATATGACTGGAAAGCACTCGACGATACAAATCCAACGCCACTGTCTGCGACCTCATCAGAGTTCGAGAAGGCGGCGCATGGAGTCCACTCTCGAAAAGTGCATGAAGGCGAAGCTATGCGATCAACCGGATCCAAGCTGTTGGAGTCGCAGGTAAACAGTTGACTACTGACATCATCTGCCATGTCATCAAGTGGGACCCGCCTTATTCACACCTGGAATGATGATGTCATCAGTGATGTCAGCGTGACGTCAGCCCTAGTACTAAGTCAGCGTCCAGTCACTTCTCCCAGGAAGACCACATAAGCAGGTGATGCGTGTGATATTTATGGGACTCCGTTTTTGTAACTGCTGGCGCATTTGGACTAATTTTGGCCTTCTGAGTCTAATGGTGGCCTCTGTTTTGTTCAATTTAGCTTGGAAGTATTTATTTTTGCCTTTTCAGTGTATAAAAACATGTTTTTTGATTTATTAAAAATTCAAAAATAATATCCAGGGGCTGTTTTGTCATTCTGTAACTGTTTAGGGCTATTTGGGACTGTTCAATAATTTTTTAAAATTCTTTGTGAATTTTAAACTATTTTAAAGTCTTTTTTAATATAAATTAATTGTCGTTTTGGGCTCTAAAATTGCGATTGGGACTATACGAGACCCAATAATTTTATTTTCAATAGTGAAAATATTTATGTACATCATATATGCTTTGATGGATTTGTTCTATCTTATTTTTTTTGTTTAAATTATCAATTTATAAATATTTTTACGTTATGCATACTTTGGTTGTGATTACGAGCCTCACAGAGTTTTCCTCCATACGTGTATGATGTAATTATGTTTAGTAATTGATTTTTTGGAACAAAAGTGAATTGAAATATATATGCTTATGTCTTTTTTCTTGCATCAAATTGTAGTGAAATGACTTCTAAGAATGTAACCGTTGACCTTAACAAGGTTGAGAAATTGGATGGCACCAACTATAGTGTTTGGCAAAGGAAAATCGTGTGCTTGCTACACGAGGAAGAGGTTCTTGAGAACTTAGGTAACGTGATGACTAAACCAAGGATAGGTAATTCTACCCTAGCCCAAAATCACAAAGACGAGCTTGTGGCTAAGTGCTATGATACGAGTCGCACAATGAGTGTTGTAACTTGTGACCTTGCTCTTGTTTCCCTTGAGGGTCCACGCAAGCCATACGGGAAGCATAAGAAACAAGTTGAAGGAATGCAAGCCGAGTATCTACAAAAACTAAGTAAGATCACTAAACACTTTAGGGGCAAAAAGAATATGGCTAAGCATAAGTGCTACAAATGTGATGATACCTTGGGTCATTTAGCTCGGACTTATGATCTTGAGCCCAAGAAGGTATCCCTTAATCCTATCTCCTTGCAAAGTTAGGTTTGCTCTCATATTTTATTAGCCGATTCTCTCCCTGTGTGGATTGTAGACTTAGGCTCAACCAAACATGTGACGAGGGATCGAGGAGGTTTTGTAGATTATCGAAAAGTTCCTACGGGTACAAGAAGAATTTTCATGGGAAACAGTTCGTCTGTTGAAGTCAAAGGAGTTGGCTCATACAAATTTCAATTGTCGAATGAACGCACATTGACACTTCATAAAGTTCTTTATGCACCTGGAATTCGAAATAATCTATTATCAGTAGTCAAATTGCTAGGACATGGATATTCTTTTAATTTTAGTGATGATCACTTGGATATTTGTTTTGGTGATGAGATTTTGGGACACGGTTTTTTGTCACATAATTTCTTTAAATTAGATTTATTGGTTTCACATAAGTCTTCTGGTAATTCTTCTTCTTGTATGGTTTATGATGATTCTAATTCCAAGTTATGGCATGCAAGACTTGCACATATAGGAAAAGATAGGATGACTAGATTGGCTAGAGAAGGTGATCGATGTTTTAATTAATCTTTTTCCTTGCAAGTGGACAAGACTATTATAGAATAATATTGGAAGCAAGGGTCAAACCCACAGAGACAAGTGATCACGAACAGTGCAATTTATTGATAGCAAATTATTAATCTAAAGGGGGTTTTTATATTTACTTCTATTCTAAACTACTATTTATATTTAGATGTTTAACTAATTAGCAGTAATAACAGATATGAAGATCTTATGGTGGGTGGCAGTCTAGGATTCTGGGTTTCACTTGCATCTCCTTTATATTCAATTCATAATATTTATCATTCAATGTCTTGGGTTCGTTCACTAAAAATAGATCTAGTCTGTTGAACAATTGGTTCAGCCTCCATCCCCGCAAAATTCATCCATTCTATATCATAAGCACAGGAACTATCAATCTAGCTGTCACCTAGATTTATGATCTATCTGTCACCTAGATCATGTATGAACCTGGTCCTAACTTATCACTCTCGTGCATCGATAGATCCAATTTATTGTGTTAGTGAGCTAGTGTACGACATATGCACATTGGTCATGCAGTTATCCGCACCTCTAGGCCTTTATTATTTGCGATTACATTCATTTGTTCAAAGCAAAATAATATAGGGATTGATAAACAACACAATCAACAAGCATTGAATGAACATAGATACGAATCAAAACATAAATTTGATACAAGTTACCTCCCACCTCCTAGATTATGGATGAATTAGTTCATCATAGACAATGAACAGCACATGGAGATGATCGGATACATGATTTGATCTTCAATACTTGAAATTACAAAATCTAACTATGTTATACAATCTAAAAACTACCTAAAATCTACTAAAGAGAGCTTCCAGCCATCTCCTCTCTGTTGTTCTCGGCATCTGACTTCAATATATACCCGGGAGTTGTAATCCAATCGAATAACTGTGTGAAAATCCGAAATAATCGATTTCACCTTGCGGTCGCAGGTGTTGGGTACCTCAAGGTCGCAGGTCTCCGGTGTCCGGCCTTGGAAAACTTGACTTGTGCCCGTGACTTACCTTGCGGGCCGCAGTTCGATGTACCTTGCCGTCCGCAAGGTTCTCGGCAGCCTTCCGTTCTTTCTTCATTTTTCCTTTTTGGCCCTTCTTGAAATTTGCACTTAAAACCCTGGAGTTTCGCATATTTTCACTAATAACCCTGAAACTTACAAAACTCACCGAAAACATATATTAGTAGCCAAAAGCCTCGTGAAATAGCATAATTTAAGTCATAGAAGCATATAAAATCGAGTATAAAATACATCGATCAAATACCCCCAAACTTAAACTTTGCTCGTCCACGAGTAAATAAAACACTTATAAATACAAAAGCATATAAATAATAAAAAATGAAAAATATTTTTGGAGGGTGACACTATTTACACTCCTCTATAAACCCACAAACTCAAGGAGACTCTTTCGAGTGACTCAATTAAGCAGATAAATACAAAAACTGATAAAAATTAAACTACGAATAAAACATAAAATCTTGTTGGCTTCAACCTCAAGTTATAGGTGTATGGTATGCAAGTAATCTCAGTTCGATGCTCACCACATATATAGGCTTAGTCACATAAAACCAACTGACCTTTTTTTAAAACTGCTACTATTTTTACCTTCTCCGTGTGTGTGCGATCACCAGTCTTAAAGAATATTTTAACTAAAACAGTTTTATTAAGCTAAACACCACATTCGTATGAAAATCAAAGTTTAATAGAAAATCATGCATTAAGAATTATGAGATCTACCATCCAAACCCGGCCGCATTCATGCATGTAAAGGTCCCAAGGATTTCAAAGACTTATACATCCATCCCATGCACTTCTATGTATGACATACAATGCTCTCCTATCCCAATGACTTGTAATAGCTAAGATTATGCTAACACAGTGAGCTTTTAGGGTGAATAATAATGAACATGAAGTGTTTGATCAATTTCATATTACTCACTTGACAGTTAAAAAAACATAAACATTGGCAAGAAGATCATTAGGTCTTTATTTAGCTTGTAATGTAAGGCCAAGGTGTTGGGGGATTTGATGGAAAGGGATTGGAATTCAAAGTGAGAGAGTAAGACTACCCTTTATCCCTCATACTTCCAAGCAAAAGGAAGTTTTTCCTATTTAGGCTAGGACCTGCAAAGACTACAAGTGGAGGGGTACTTTTCGTTACTTTTCACTTTTCTTCTTCCCCCCCCCAAACTTGTTTTGGGCAATATATAGTTCTAAAAATATCACATCATTCTTATCAGCATAATTTTTCTGACATATTTTTCTCTTGACAGCTATGCTTCCATTTGAATCTTTGTTACACTCTTCTTCTTCCGTTTCATTTTTCGTCGATACAATTTTTTTCTTTTCTTTTCTTTTTCTATTTATTTATTTTTTTATTTTTTTTTCGACGACGGAAAGAAGAAGTCTTCCGAAAAATAGCCTAACTGAAAAGAAGTGGTCCTCCAAAATCAATTTCCCACCCACATCCTACTCTTTCAAAAGGGTAGGCTAAAAGTGTATAGGCTCTTAGGGTTAAGTTAATGTGGGTAATAGAAACGATGACGAATGGGGGTTTAAATAGTGTGCTTAGCACACTCCATTCTTTTTCATTAGGCTCAACAAGGGACACTAGGGATATTTTTAGTATAGGTCAGGGAATATTTAGGCTCTAACAATCCAAAGATGGCCTAAGTCATTTCTTAATGCCAAATGCTCATGTAGTTTTTAAAGCAAGTAAGACAACACAAAATATCATATCAACTATGGGAATTGGGGGTTGAATGTTTAGCATCACTGGATTTCACATAAGCATTCGCTAATACAGATGGTAGGGACAATTGAGACTAACATGCAGACACGGTTCGAAAGTGTGCTTGAGATATATAAATGAGAAAAATCCAAGGGATCTAACTATCATGCAATTGACCCTAAGTTACAATTTAATGCAACAATTATATTCGAATTGCTATGCATCATATTCTTGTGCATATCTAGTTGTAATGAAAGTAGGTGTTATAAACTTTATAAAACTATTCTAATCAATCCATAATTATGACTGGAGTGGGTGCATGAAGAATTTGGAGAAAAGTAAAAGTTTCAAAATTAAGTAAATTCCGTAGGATCTACTGACTAACTATGCGGTTCATTGCATTAACTCCTCATTGACTACTTAACTAGCATTACCACACCTAAACTTGAGGATAAAATTTTATTTTATTTTTTTAATTTTTTTTAAAAGAAATTTGGAGATGATGACGATGACTTTTTTGATGGTGGGTCCCCATAAGAGGAACCCACGAGTATCCAATATGAGTGTATTCTGGTCAAGGCAACACCTCCGAAAATAAGAAAAAATTAAAAACAGGAAAATAGGGTGAAGATTTAGATGGTCATCGTACAAAGAAATTTTTCTTCACCCTAGAAACATAGCCCAACTCCATTCCTCATTAGGCTAGGACCTGCTAGGACTTTAAGCTTAAAAACTCCCCCCCAAACTTAATTTCTATTTTGTCCTCAAAATGGAGGAACATATGAGAGGATTGATGGGGTAGGACAAATATAAAAAGGACATAAAGGCATCCACCTAACGAAAGAGGATGGAACTGGGCCTCGACTACCATGAGTCGCGGAAATAACGAATGAGGATGTAACTCGGGATCGTGCCAGAGGCAGCCCATATAGGAGAGACATTTTGTCCCACCTGTTAAACCAACCAAATAGCCGCTCTTGGTCGGCACGATTTGTTCCAACCGCTGATTAGCCATTTAGTTTTAGCAACCTCTTCTAGCCTATTGGAGATCCCAACGAGCTGGTCCTCCTCCTTCCTCTGGGTTCCTCCCCTTGAGGAACCCTCACTCGCCGCCGGTGGTGCTCAAACAAAATGGCCCTCGTGAATGGCCTGACCAACCTCACCTTCTCTCCGCTCCGTTGTCCGGGCAGCCTCACGCCGCCTCTACACAACTCTATGATCAAATGGGAACGCGAACCCCGCATTCGGCCCTACCTCTAATAAGGGTCTTGATTTGGCCGTTGATCAAACGGCCAACATCAATGCGGACCCACCGGTCATGATGGTGTAGGTCAAGACAGCGCCCTCATCCCAAGTCACCGATGTTGACACAGTGACCGGAGGGCATGAGACGCCTCAAGAACAAATTTGAACACGGGCTTGGCCGTGTTAGAGGAACGACTCCTCCATGGTGTGGACCGAAGGGTGGATTACTGCTTGTAGGTCCACACCACCGTGGGAGGCGATGGTCGCATTGACCACCTCGATGGGGATACGAGGGTTGAGGTGTGTGCTAAGATTTTCTGGCACCAATCGCGAAGTCGAGGTGTCGAAATAGTGTTAATGCTTTGGGACTAAAAGTCTACAACCACGTCCCTAACATTAATAGTATCTAATATTACCCCATCTATACCAATGTTGCCATTGGCATAGAATTCTCTGACAATGGGCACTATGGCCTGCCCTCAAGCGAGAATATATCAAAAGCCCCCACCTACGAGCCATCGATTAGACCGAGGCCAAATCTACCTTCAAACTTGAATCCCCTTCGGGCACCAAGGACTGGAGAGTTTGGCACGTATATCGCTCGATGCCTCGTGAGGACATAAATCGGGTGATGTCAAAATTTTGTTCTTCCTCCGAGTAATGAGGATCTAAGCTAACCGTATTTCTTCGCCACTTTAACATTTTCTTTGATTAAAATTAAAAACTAAGGTTTTAACAGTTGAAATATGTTTTTAAAATTTAAAATTTAAAATTAATTCTAAGCATGCAAAATTTTTATCTACGTTGAAATTATCTAACACCCTGACATGCAATTATTTTACGAAGAAATTAAAGAGGGTGATAGTGTTACTTGTTTGCGACTTAAATGGAGAGTGTAAATAGTGTGAGCTTGATCGGCCGGCAACAATGGAGGTTCTTCCTCTTCTTCTCAAAAACTTCAACCTTGATGGGTGTAATGGATGGATGTAGGTATAGATGAAGAATGATGAAGGAGAGTATCTTGAGTGGGTGCCGAATTTGAGCCGATCCGCGGAATTTTGGAGGAACTGGGCGGCCGTTGCTGCTTGTTGAGGAGGGAGAGAGTTCTGGGTGATTTCGAAAAAAAAACCCGGCACTTATATGGGACCTTGTTGTAAGATGCCGCCACACTCAAGGCCCCGAAGGCCTGGGCAATGATCGCTCAATCTTCCACCGATTCCCCATGACGACAAGACGCTGCACGAATTTACGAGCACCTTGCGCCGCAGCAGTTCTCCAACACCTTGCATCCGCAAGGTGGGCGAACTTACCCACTTGATTTTCTTTCTTCCTTTTCAACGCTTTGCGCTTAGCCCTTCCGTTAACTCCGTTATGTTTTGTATCTTTCCCCGTATGCAAAAAACTTAACAAAAACTCTAGACTAAAAAATTATTAGTAACATATAAATACAACACTAAGATGTTTTTTTCTCCCCCAAACTTGAATTTTGGCATATTTAAAATTAAATGTCCAAAAATTAAATATAACTGAGAAAAACATATTTAAACTAACTATAAAGCAAATAACATTCAAAATAGTGGGTTGCCTCCCACTTACGCCTTTGTTTAACGCTTTGGCTCGACCAAACCGCAAGCCTAATTCGGGGTTGTTCATTGTCACCAAACGAATTAACTCAATTGTTCGCTCAACTAACATCGGCTCTAAATATGGCTTGAGTCGGTGTCCATTCACTTTAAAAACTTCATTATTTTTAGATTTTGAATATCAACGACCCATGAGGATAAATTGCACAATTATAAAGGACCGCACCATTTAGATTTTAACTTTCCTGAATAACCTTAATCTAGAATTAAAAGTAACACTTTCATACCTCGATGAAACATCTTGTTGGCTAACCCCATGTCATGATATTTCTTGGTCTTTCTTTATATGTC
>JABEVN020001963.1:0-23005 GCA_013146195.2 Codonopsis lanceolata | reverse complement strand
AAAGTTTTTCGGTTTTAAGTTGGACTTAAACAAAGACATGGAGGACAACATTGACACATTCACTAAGTTAGTAGAAGATATTAAACAAACCGGAGATGAACATATGGGCGATTATATACCTCTTGTGCTTTTAAATGCGATACACGAATCTTATGCTGAGCATGAAATGCTGCGATTAAGTATGGTAGAGATAACATCACGCTTGATACGGTGATTCTACTAGTCGAGAGAAGCAAAGAATTGATTTAAAAGGCGCTAGGAAAGGTAAATCGGAGTTCCGGTGAGAGGTTAATATGGTGAGGAGGAATTGAACTTTGGAAAACAATGGACAAAAGAACAACCAAAATCGAAGCTTGAGGAAAGAATCAAAAATTCGGAAGTGGGAATAGGGCAAGTAGATCCAAATCTGGAACTAAAGGAGTCGTAAAATGTTATAATTGTGGAGAGGTTGGACACTTTAGGAGGATTGCCCCTAATCCTAGGAAGAAAAACTCGAACCATAACTAGCAAAATGATTGTAATATGACTTCAATAGTGATGGTAATCTTTGAAGTTTTATATTGGCGAATTGTATGATGAGGCGTGAATTATGTTCATTCTATGGCATGCAAAAATGAATGATTGGTAGATTCTGGTTGTACTTATCATATGTCACCACTTAAGAATGTTTTTACCACGTACAAAGAATTGGAAACTGGTTTTGTCTCATGGCAAATGAAAGAAAATGTCAAATTCTTTGGTATTGGTGATGTTTGTCTTCAGTTTGATTACGGAAATTGTTTAACCTTAAAAAATGCTCGACATGTGCTTGATTTGTGTAATAACTTGATTTCTGTCTTTGCTTTGGAAGATCGGGTCTTGAGGGTAAATGGGGAAATGGGTTTATGAAATTCTTAAGGATCTTTGGTGATTGCTAAATTTGAAAACGCCGAAAACGTATATTTGCTCTTTATGCCTATGTCTTGTGATGATAATTGTGTGAATCTTGTTAAAGAGGATAAAACTAAATATGGCATAAAAGGCGGGTCACATGAGTTCTAAAGATCTTGAAATCTTAAACAAAGCGGAGTGTTTGGGAAGGATAAGATTTACGATTACCTTTTGTGAAACGTGTGTCATGAGCAAACAAAAAGCAGTGAGTTTTCCCCTCCCCCTAACCCTAAAAGGTTTTCTTCAAAACGTGCCTTAGAATACATACATGCTGATGTGCGAGGTCCTGCGAGTGTTCCAACGCATGGTGGTAATCGTTATTTCTTGTCGATCATAGATGACTATTCTAGGAAAGTGTGGTTGTTTTTGATGCAAAACAAATCGGATGTGTTTGAGAAATTTAAGAATTGGAAAACTTTAATTGAGAACCAAACTGGTTTAAAAATTAAGACACTTAGGACCGACAACGGGTTAGAATTCTACAATCATGACATGGATAGTTTTTGTGTGCAAACGGGATTGAGAGGCACAAGACAGTGCCTTACAACCCCAACAAGCAAAAACGCGCGAAAGGATGAATCAAACCCTTCTTGAGCGTGTGAGGAGTATGTTAGCATCGTCGGGTCTCTCCAAAAAGTTTTGGGGAGAGGCAGTTTTGACTGCCGCTTACCTCATAAATAGGTCCCCGTTTGTTCCCTTACATGGTCGTTGTCCTGAGGTGGTGTTTTCTGGTAGGGAGGTAGATTTCTCAAACTTGCGTGTTTTTGGTTGTGCGGCCTATGCCCATAGGAAACTAGATTAACTTGAACCTATATCGGTGAGATGCGTGTTCTTGGGTTACCCGGAGGGTGTTAAAGGTTATAGGTTGTGGTTGTGAGAGGAACCAGGATTCAAAGTGATAATTAGTAGGGACGTTGTGTTTAATGAGAATGAATTTCCCTGCTTGATTGTTCCCGCTGAGCCTATCCCTCCCCCGGCTCCCATTATGGTGGAGCATCCCATAGGATCGAGTGATGCTGTGACCAATCCGAAAATGTGAATTATGAAATTGGTGGAAATTCTGAAAATGCGAATGTGGATAATTTGCATGAATTGCCTGAAAATGTGAATTCTGAAATTGAGCATGATATTCCTGAAAATGAACTTGATGAGCAAAATGAAGATAATGAAAATGGACAAAACGAATTTCCTGAATTGGATGATATGCATGACTATCAACTTGTGCGTGATAGACCTAGACGGATTTCCAGGCAACCTTCCCGTTTTGATGATTTTCATATGACTTCATTTGTTTTCGGTGTGTTTGAATCTATTGATAATTCCGAGCCAAAGACTTATTATCAAGCTTTGAAATCTGAAAATTGTAATGATTGGATTAATGCTATGAATGAGGAAATGAATTCGTTGCACATTAATCAAACTTGGATTTTAGTGCCTAAGCCTAAAAACTGTTCTGTAGTTTCTTGTAAGTGGCTTTATAAAATCAAGGGTGAATCAGATTCAATTAGGTTTAAAGCTAGATTAGTGGCTAAGGGATTTACTCAAAAGGAAGGAATAGATTACACTGAAATTTTTGCTCCCGTTGTTAAGTTCACAACCGTTAGGATTATGCTTGCTTTGGTAGCTCAATTTGATTGGGAATTGAAACAAATGGACGTTAAAACTGCCTTTTTGCATGGTGATTTGGTTGAAAAAATTTATATGAGGCAACCCGAGGGATATGTGGATAATCAGCGTCCTGACTATGTGTGCTTGTTAAAGAAATCCTTATATGACTTAAAACAATCTCCTCGCATGTGGAATATTAAATTTGATCAATGTATGCTAGATTTGAAATTTACGCGGAGTGCTTATGATCATTGTCTTTATTTAAAAAATGATAGGAGTGTGCCTGTTTTCTTGCTCATATATGTGGATGATATGCTTCTTATTAGCCCATGCACTAAATCTATTGAATATGTTAAGAATTGCTTGAGTGCTAAGTTTGACATGAAGTATTTAGGCGATGCTAGTAAGATACTTGGCATGAACATAGTTAGAGACCGTAAATCGTCATTTGTTTACTTGAACCAAATTTCATACGTTGAAAATATTTTGAGTAAATTCTCGATGATTAATGCTGATTCTGTTGATGTTCCCCTTGCCTTCCATTTTGTGCTTAGTAAAGAGCAGTGTCCGAAAAATCAATTCGAAATGAATCAAATGAGTAGAATCCCTTACTCCAATGCCATAGGTTCAATTATGTATTTGATGGTTAGTACTCGCCCCGACATTGCTTATGCCATTAGTTGTCTTAGCCGTTACATGTCGAACCCGGGCTTGCCCCATTGGCATGCCGTTAAGTGGTTGTTGCGATACTTAAAACATTCGATGAACTATGGATTGAGGTTTTTTAAATCTGAAAACGGTGTTAGATTGGTAGGATATGTTGATTCAAACTATGCCAATGATAGAGACCATATAAAATCGACCACGTCTTATGTGTTCACACTTTGCGGTTCTTGCGTTAATTTGGAAGTCCCAACCGCAATCCACAACCGAGGCTGAATACATAGCCATAACCGAGTGTATCAAGGAAGCCCTTTGGTTGAAATGTTTGATTTTTGAAATCGGTTTTTTAAAAGACAAAGTGGTAGTATTTTCTGATAGTCAAAGTGGCATACAACTTTGCAAAAATCCTGTTTTTCACGATAGAACTAAGCACATTGATGTGCGTTTTCATTTTATTCGTGATGTTGTTGCTAAGTGCATCATTTATTTGGATAAGATTGACACTAGTTTGAATCCTGCTAATATGAATACCAAGTGCCTTCTGTTTCAAATTTTTGAATTGTTTAAAAATTTTGATGTTTGACACCGTGATCCGTGAATTGAGGTTGACCCGTTTTTCCGTGATTTTCTCCCCCAAAATCCATGCTTGTTCTGTGTGAGCAATCATGGTAACTTAGCTCTTTCTGTTTGTGAATTAGCTTTGTTTCATTAAATTTTCTGCTTCTTTTGTGGTTGCTTAAAATTTTGTTTTCCCTGTTTTGGTCCTCCTTTGTGTTGGATCAAGTGCAGGGTTAAGGCGATGATGACACCTTTTCTGTTAAATATCCTCGAGTTCATTGGTGGGAACTGACACTTGCTCCTAGGTGGAGATTGATAGGAATTTGGAGGCCCAAAATCATTGTGGCAGCCTCCTTAATATCTCCCTAAGCCCAAACACCTTGCCAGGCCCAATTCCCTTTGTGTAGCCGGTAGCCCTTTTGTTGACCGGCCAGCTTGTTGACGATTCACCTTTGGAAATTTAAATGGATTACCGCTCAGCCACTTATCCATTCCCTTGAGTAACCGTCATTTGTCCTATTCCCTTTTCTTTGCCTATTTACTGCTGTAGCCTCCCAATGTCCCATATATTTGCTGGGCTCATTTTCGTCATTAACGCAGAGAGTATATGTGAGATAGATACAGAGCATATCTTGAGGGCTGTGAGCAGAGTTTTATCAGGTAGATAAATCCCTTCAGTAAAACCGTTCGTCTCTCTCTTCTTCTCAGCCCTTCTGTCATCGTAGATTTAGGTGTTCTTCCCTCTTCGTCTTTTTTCTTGGTGAAACAGTGAGTTGAGGGATACTTTATCTAGTGGGTGAGTATCAGTGGAGGACTGATCTGAGCTCTTGCCGTTGTCTTTGTGAGCGAGCTGTTAGGAGCGTTTTGAGAGAGTGAGCTTTGGTTTGGGTCACGGTTTACTGGGATTGGTTGGGCTGTTCGTCTTCTCCGATCACCTTCGTTGTTATTGGTTGCCGGAGTGGGTCTTGCCTGTTTGGTGGCTTTGACCTTGGCAGTTGTGGGTTGGTTCCCCAGTCGAACTCGTTGGTGGATATGGCCGTGAGAGGGTATCTGAGCCTTATGAGAAGCTTAGCCGAGGTCCCCGACCTGTGACGGCGAGTCGTGCTCTGTACACGGTGTTTGATAAGCTCTCATTTATGGCTTCATTGTTTCAGTAGCTTTTAATCCTATAGTATCTGATATTTCATTTGATTATAACTGTTATAGTTATTTCTGTTTAAGCTCTAGCATTGTTCTGTTTCATTACTGCTTTGTTCATTCGGTTTTTATACCTTGGGTTGAATCTTTACAGAATATTTCTCCTCTGTTAGTTCATAACAGTTTGGCGAAATATTGGACTGTGTGTTTCCAGATTATTAGTAAATTTATTTACTGTTTTATTCACCCTAAGTGATTAAAATGTTACCCCCTACCCAGGTTGTAATGTTATCTGTTTTATTTTAATCTGGGTCTGTTATTCTGGTTACTTCCGTTTCTGTATTTGGAACAACTCCTGGCTAATTTCGTGTAGTGGTGAAATTACACAACACTACCATACTATTACATGAACAGAGACTTCAGGAGGAAGGCACCAATGAATATACAAATGATTAAATTAACATTTAAATAATCAAAAGATTTCTCTTGTTTTTATGAGAATAGATTATCATACATATAATTATTAGTTCAAGGTAACGTGTATGACGACCTCCACTATTTTTCAGGACTTAGAAGAAGTAGTCGAGGGATTGCTGTGTACTTGTTAACTGTGGCTTGAAGATGACTCGGTGAAGAAAACTATATGCTCTGGGTTATCACCAAATACTTGGAACGATCGTGGGACTGGAGGCACATTTACATCCGAAACCCCTTCAAGTATCTGAACTACCTGGCTCATTGATGGCCTATTATCTTCATCATCTTGGATGCACCAATAAGCAACTCTACGCATTCTTGTTACCTCTTCAACATCGGCACTTCTATCCAGCCTATGATCCAATAGGCCAAGGACATCTCCTCTATCTAGCTCCAAGAAAAATTACTTAGCTGCCAATCACTGTCAGATTTAGGCCTGAAACTAGTCAAACAATTGCATAAAGGCAAAGAATAATCATTGCAGGTACCAAATGCTCCACAAAATGCATACTCTTTACAGTAAGGCAAAGAGTAATCATTGTACTGATCTTCATTTGGGTCTGGCTCAAGAGAGAAGAGTCCTCGTGCAGGATCTTCTGCATTCATCCATGAGGTAAGGAGTTGCTTGGTTCCTGTTCTATTATTATAAGAAATCTTACTACCAAGCAACCAGGTCTGGGGCCTCTGGGCAGGATAATCAAGACTCTGCCACAGCAGTAATGATGCATCTGGCCCATCTCTCAAAACCAGATTATCATCATCACGAAGAACTGCTACTACATAGCTGCTTGAAGTGGTTGAATTCACATTTGAGGACCAAATTGGGACTTTTGACTCGTTGTAAAGGACTAAATTACCATCTACCATCCTCATTTCAGAAGAAAACTTATCAGAGTTTGAAGTACCTGCTTTGAAGAAACCTAGTTCAAAGTTTTCACCTGAAGAGACAAGAGTCTCATCCCCAGAGAGAGATTGGTTTGCAGATAAGGTGTCAGCTCCATATGAGACATGAGTCCCGAGAGAGAAGTACGTAAGAATAAACAGTAGCTAGGATTCACAAAACTGTCAATTTAGTTTCCAATATAGCTTGTACAGAAGCTACACTGGAAGGTGCATTGGTCAGAATATAAATAACAGCGGAAGACTTTAATTCTAAAGCATGAATTAAACACAAAGGTATACCAAATAATCTACAAACCAAAAACTCTCACAAGACAACAAGTCTTGGAGAACAAAACCTACAGAAACAAAGGGTACAGAAAACGTGGGATTAAAAAATTAACTTCCTAGAAAATCTAGGAAGACAAACAACCAGCAGTTTCAATGTAGTTCTAGATGTAGCTTCTTCAATTGCTGCATCCGGAACTGCATTCACTTTCAACAATCTGGTTTTTCTGAATACTCTCTTATAATCTAAATATACTGCTCTTCCATGCTCTATACTCTCTCTGCGATTCCTCGTGTTCTCTACATCTGCTCGTGCTCTTATTTATATGAGGAGACCTACACATTAAAGGAAACAAACTCTAATTTGCTAAAGGATTGAGTTAGAATTGATAATCAAATAAACTATCTTAATTCCTTAGATTTTCTTACAAAACAAATAGGGACTCTTAGACACATTTTTAGGAAAGGAATATTGCCAAGATTTTGTGTCCAAAAATACTCATAAACTTTAGGACCAAGAAAACCAAAATACTATGAATATTTTGTTTCCAAAAATGCACCTAAACTTTAGGACCAAGAAAGGTAAAAACAATACCAAAATAGGTCATACCTATTTTGCCCTTACAATCTCCTCCTTTGTTGAGCCTTTCTGGTCAAATCAAATGACAAGTGTTTATTCAACACCAATCAAACCATCTAACCAGTATTGGTTAGAAAATCGCATCTCTCCCTGAATTTGTGCAATGTATAAAATCAGAAATCATTTACTAAGCACAAATCAGAATATACCAATGATGCAATCACATGCATACAAAACAAACATGAAACAGTTTATGGGAGAAACAATCACAATGATGAATCTACAAGTTCATCATCATCACCAGAAACACTTGATCTCTTTCCCCTTATTTGACCGAAAAAGGAAAATGGAGAAACAATCTTTTAGGAATTCTAAAAAATCCAAGATTTTGAAAAACACAATTAAGTGTTCACCATGACTTGTTCACACACCTAGCAATAATTGAGCACCTCATAGCCAGATTCAATACCTCTTAGTTCCACACAAAAATTAGACAATCACTAAATATTTTTCAACATGTAAATTTTTGGAAATTGATTTGTACAGTTTATTTTATGACAAAATTTCACTAAACTGATATCTTTACCAACAATACATGTCCTAAAATTTTATGCCTAAAACATGATTACTAAAAGCTAGGCAAAAGAAAAATGCAATCACACACAAGTGATAAAGACCAGATCAAAGCGATGTAGTTCCTAATGAAGCTGCATTCGGAGATTCAATTGCCAAAATTGATTTTATGTGAACTTTTTCATTTTTATTCAATATAACAGTACACATCTCCCACAAATTTCATATGTACTTTATTTCCCTAGGAGAATAGCTCTACTTTATTTCAAGCATATTAACAACATACCACTTGAAACCTTTCACACTATTTACCAAGGGAAGCTATTTTGCTTTTGATCAACCCATGAAATCCAAGGATTCATAGTCCCAAAAGAAAATCACCACAAACCTTGTTCATTGGTAGCTCTTTTCCATTAGGTAGCTTTCACACTTCTTTTCAAGGGAATCCAAGTTACTCAAGATCAACCTATGAGAACCTAAGTTCCATAGTACCAAGATAAAGTGCTATAGCTCTTGTTTTTTTTAAAGGTAACTCTTTCCTTTGTGGACTTAAAAACTTGCTCAAGAACTGGGAGAGAGTGAGAATCATAACAAAAAAATTACAATTTATTTTGAATGCAATTCCCAAGCAACAACAAAAGGCACAAACATGTGAGTCAAATGATCTAGAGTGCCCTCTAAAGAAAAAATGCAATCATGCCTAATTTTTTTTTTATTTTCTTATAATTAACTAAGTGTAAAATCATATGGCACACATATCAAGAGATTTCCTTAGATTGAAAAATTTCTTCAAAAACAAATCTTAGAAAATATATCAGCCCATTGATTTTTTGTCCCAACATGTTTAGTGCAAATAATCTCTTGTTCAACCATGTCTCTAATAAAGTGGTGTCTTATATAAATGTGTTTTGTTCTAGAGTGTTGAACTAGATTTTTTACTATACTGATTGCACTGGTGTTATCACAATACAAGGTTAACACATCACTATGTAGTCCATAATCTTTGATTATTTGATTCATAAAAGTTGTCTCAACACATTTCTGTTTTTTACTAAACCAAGAACTCAAATTATTTTTTGAAAATTGATTATGCTCTTCTCGTATAGCATTGATCCAACAATCATCTTTTAAGGCTTCATTCACATTCTTTGGTTCAATAGTAGACACATAGCATGATGCATGAAAATCTTCACATTCAAGAGAGGATAAGCAAGCTAATTTTCTATAGTCAACCTTACATTTCTTCCTAGTAGACGTACCATCATGTACATTACCTATCCCTTGAGAAGAATGATGAACTTTCTGAATATGACTGGGAATATCTTGGCTGCAATCAGTCACATTGGAATGTATTTCAGGTTGTTCAGTTTCAGTTTCAGTTTCAGCATCCTCAAAATTTCTGACCAATGTAGCTTCCGGTGCAGCTTGTGATGCAGCTGCATCCGGATAGGGGTGGGAAAATGGGTGCGGGTTTTCGGGTCCCAACCCGATCCGAGCGGGTAATACCCGATCGGGTTGGGTATTTTTGGTTATCGGGTTACCCGAACCCGATATGTAAAGAACGGGTCGGTTATCGGGTTTCAATAAACTACCCGAAATACCCGATTGGGTACTTGATATTTTCTCCAGTGCATTTTTTGAAATTCTTTTTGCTAATGCCTTAGGTGGCACTTATTAGTTATTAGTCTGCTTAAACAACTTCAGGCTTCAGCAATTAAGTGTTGCTGATAGAGCTTGATTGACAAATAAGATAAGCCTAAGCTTTTGTTGGAAAGACAACAAATTGGTCCTAGTAAGGTTTAAATCCTGAATTTGACGAGAAGAGTCCACCAAATCAACATCCAAGAGTCGAATAGTCTCCTTCAAATCACGGATGCAACTGTAGTCCTCGACAATCTTGAGATTTACATCCTGCAACTGCCCCTAAGCCTCAAAAAACGAATTGGACCACAAAGAGATCTCCTTAACCAAATGCAATTCCACAACATCCAAGTAGTGGGAAAGCTTATCTTGCAAAACCAGGTTGTTAGTAAGTGTGTAAAACGGGCACGCTGCGCTGAAAGTGGCACCATCTTCCAATGCAAAGTCCTCCTTGAAATACAATGAGGGAACTTCCGCAAGTAAGCAACCAAAGCTTTTCCGGCCTGTCCCCGTGTACCACCACCATCCTCCCCCCCTTCCACCACCAAATCCACACTACTCTCTTTATTACTATGGTTCCGAATGTCTTCGAATTTACCGTATTGATCAGAGATTGCAACCAAGTAGGGTTGGAAATCGGATCGGCTCAATTTAGGAACACTCGACTTGTTAGCGGTGGAGACACCCAACGGAGTTAATTCGGGAATGGAAACCACCGTGGAAGACGACCACCAACCAACCCAGGAGGTGTTGGAGCTGGATTTACCAACATGGGGGTTGTTGAGGATCGATGATAAGAATTTCAGAGAGGAAATGGAGGCTCGATCTGAAATTCTTTTGATGGAGTAACTGGAGTTGAAGACTTTTAGGCTTTTAGGGATTTTTTGGGGAGTGGGGGGGGGGACCGGGGGAGTGAATGACATAATGAGTCTTAGAATTGTTTAGGCTTTTTCACTGAATAGACTTTAGGTTTAGGTTTATTATAGACTTTAGGCTTTTTAATTGTTTGTTGTTAAAGTGCGGGTAACCCGAATTGAAATATCGGATACCATTTGTGCCGAAATCTTGAGTAAATTTTTCGGAGCGGGTTCGGTTAGTAAAATTTAGTACCCGAAATATCGAATTTTGACAAATGAAATACTTGAGCCGATGCCCACCCCTACATCCGGAGCTACATTCGAAACTGCATCCTGAATCGCATCCACTAATTTTTCAGAACTTGTAGAAGCTGTATTTTCTGGAGTTGGAACAATGTTTGAATGTCCATCAGCTGCAGAATCTGAATTTTTTAAAGTTAATCCAAGATCACAAAAAACAAGCAAATTTTTTTTACACAAAGTATTAATACATTGATTAGCAAAATGACCAAATCTTTGACAAACCCTATATCAATAGAATCAATATTTTTATCACTTGATGTAGACTATTTAGCAAAATGGTTGGTAAAAGATTTTTCAGAGATTTGGAATGAGTCTTCTTTGGGAACAAACTTAATATACTCATGTTTGCAAGCAGTTTTGGAGTTTGAAGATGGAGATCTATTTTCTTCTTTGGCTTTCAAAATATTTTTAAACTTGGTTGTTAATAGAGCCATTGACTCTTCATCAAAATCAAATTTCCCAACATTCCAATTTGAGTAATTCGTATTTGTTAATGTAGGAGGACGAACAAAAGTCTCATATTGGGAATCCATTATGGCTACAACCAGAATCTTCTCTTAATGACGTCAAGAGAAGGCTCTGATACCAATTGTAAGAATCAACAGTAGTTAGGATTCACAAAACTGTCAGTGCAGTTCCCAATGTAGCTTGTACTGAAGCTACACTGGAAGATGCATTGGTCAGAATATAAATAACAACGGAAGACTTTAATTATAAAATAGGAATTAAACACAAAGGTATACCAAACAATCTACAAGCCTTATGCTTGTAGATCCAGCCTTATGACAAAAAAAATTTCACTAAATGAGATGAATTGTTTTACAAAAATTATGTGAAATCACAAAACCAAAAACTCTTACAAGACAACAAGTCTTGGAGAGAAAAAACCACATAAACAAATGGTATAGAAAACGTGGGATTAAAAAATCAACTTCCTAGAGAATCTAGGAAGACAAACAACCAGCAGTTTCAATGTAGTTCCATATGTAGCTTCTTAAGTTGCTGCATCTGGAACTGCATTCACTTTCAGCAAATCTGATTTTTCTGAATACTCTCTTATGATCTAAATATACTGTTCTTCTATGCTCTGTACTCTCTCTGTGATTCCTCGTGTTCTCTGCATCTGCCCATGCCCTTATTTATATGAGGAGGAGACCTACACATTAAAGGAAACAAACTTCAATTTGCTAAAGGATTGAGTTAGAATTGGTAATCAAATAAACTATCTTAATTCCCTAGATTTTCTTACCAAATGTTAAAATGAAGAAGAAATCTGTCAAATAACTTCTTCAGGGTCTAATGTGCAATCTTTCAGAAGTTTCCAACTACAGGGGTGTCGAGTGTTCCTTTTTATTTATGTGTTAGTTATGTTAGTTATCATTAAGGGCTTTTATGTATTTTCCCTTTATTTCATTCAGTTACGGGGCCAACTGATTGTGAGATCCAAGGGATTTATATATCCCTCTTTCTGTATCTGTATTTTTACAATGAAGGAAACTTCAATCCAAGAAATACAAAAATCTTTTTCCTCTTTATTCTTTAACATGGCATCAGAGCCTAGTTGAAGATTTAGTTGATTTTGACTGCTCATCATCCTCATGACTGCCGATTGAAATATAGCTATGAGTTTTTCTTCCTGCTCTCTTGGTTAATCTCTTCATCTTTTTCCCATTCCTCTTTATTGTTCTATGATATATCTCTTCCTCTCTTAGATTTCTCAGTATGACAAATCAATCCAGTCCCACATCTACTAAAGAAGATAACAAAAACAAAAAACATGAATCCACAAGCAATACATATGATTTTTATGACATTTCTGAATCTTCTTTCCAATTGCCTCCGAACATCCTCTTTATCTTCATCCTCAAGATCATCCATGTATGACTCTTGTGTCTGATCTTCTTACAAATTCCAACTTTTCTCAATGGAAACTAGCCATCACAATTGCCTTATCTGCCAAGAATAAACTTGGCATGATCAATGGCACTTTCAAGAAACCCCAACCTGATTCTAAATATTCAAACTCTTGGGATAGATGCAATTCTATGACCATATCTTGGCTTCTTAACTCAGTCACCCTTGAAATCCGTCAAAGTATAGTTTACTTTCCCACATCTTGTGAAATGTGGTAAGATCTAACTACCAGGTACTCTCAAAGTGATTCCACAAAACTTTATCAAATTCGAAAAACCATAGCCCTTTGTACTAAAGGAACCTTGTATGTTAATGCATACTTTACTAAATTTAGAGGTCTATGGGATGAATTGCAAAATCTGCTTCCCTTACCAAACTGCATATGTGAGTGCAATTGTGGAGCATCAAAATTCCGTGAAGGCTATGATCATATATATAAAATTACCCAATTTCTTATGGGTCTATCTGATTCTTACACTGATGTAAGAAGGCAGAAATTGAGAATGGTTCCTTTACCTTCTTTATCCAAGACAGTCTCCATACTCATTCAAGAAGAAGGTCAAAGGCAGTGTAGTACTTCCTCTAATCAACCTAAATTCTCAACTGCTCTTCTTGGAAAGTTTGTCAACAAGAACACTGGAATCAACACTACTGTGCCTGGAAAATTTGGAAACAACAATAATGGTGGTAACATAATCAACAAAGCTGGTCAGAATTCTTTCAAGAACACTCAAAACAATGGTAGTACAGCCACTAAAGGGAAGTTTTTCTGTGACTTCTGTCATGGAGACTCACATCCCAAAGAGAAATGCTTCTTCATCCATGGTTTCCCAGACTGGCATCCCTTATTTGGCACTCAACCTGATTTAACTAAGATGCCAAAGAACAAAGCTAAAGGAAAAACCATAAATTCTGCAGCATTAAAAGAGAACACCAGTAGCCACTTCACAGATGAGCAAGTTGCTGAGCTGCTTGCTATGATCAACCCTAAGGCAAATAACATTGAAGTTGAATCTCCACTTGAACTCAATACAGATCATATGGCAGGTAATTTCTTCAACTCCAATAAATATGCTAATCCTCTGTGCTTATCTAATTACAAATCCAATCCCTTAGATTGGATCATTGATACATGTGCTTCTCATCATATTACAAATTGTTTTGCAAATCTTATTAATCCTATTCCTACACAATTTGTGATTCACTTGCCTAATGGAAAGAATTCCATTATTACTCACAAAGGGACTGTAAGATTGTCGAAAGAAATAATTTTACTTAATGTCTTCTTTGTTCCAGAATGTAAATTCGATAAGAACGCCTCAGAAAGTGTGTATCCCTAAGCTACTGATTTTGAGGAGATAGTAGGGTATATTAATTTAAAACTGCCGTGAAGAATGCTGCTAAAAGAGTTCCGAGCTATGAGTTATGTTCTAGGAGTTCGGAGTTCTGAGCTATGAGCTATCAGTTCCTTGCTCTGAGTTCCGAGCTTTTGCTCTTCAAAAAGGAGGGAGCCTTTAACAGGCGAGCGACTGCCGGAACGAACGTGTACGCCCGAACGGACACTTAAAGGGAGTGAGGACAAACTTATTGTCAGGAAGTAGATACACTCAAGATAATCAGTGTCTTCTCACCTTCTCTAAATCTCTTTGTTATATTCAGGACCTAGCCAAGAAAACTTACAAGGTGATTGGTAAACTTGATGAAGGACTGTATAAACTCCATCCTATTGAGCCCTATGTGGATATCAACATGAATAACTTCAAAGCTGTCCACTCTACTTCTACCTTTGTTAGCAATGACTCTCCTCATATTGTAGACAATGAGATTCATTTTAATTCCAATACTGATGATCCTATGTACCTCTGGCATAAAAGACTTGGACATCTACCTTTACAAGCAATGAAATATATTAATTCTCTATGGTTTTTAAACTTCAATAAATATAAAAACCTTTGTTGTGATATCTGTCATCTAGCAAGACAGACCAGAAAACCATTTAGCATTAGTAACTCTATTAAACCTTCTCCTTTTGATCTTCTGCATTGTGATATGTGGGGACCTTATAAACATTCCACTTATGAAGGCTACAATTCTTTCCTCACTATAGTTGATGCAACACTAGATCTACCTGGACCATCTTACTTAACTCTAAAGCCAATGTCTGCAATATTATGCAATCCTTCTTAACTATGATCAACACTCAGTTCAATAAATCTGTTAAAGAAATCAGGTCTGACAATGGGACTGAATTCTTTAATAATTGCATGAATTCTCTTCTGGACTCATTACGTATTATACATAAAAGTACTTGCATTGATACCTCTCAACAGAGTGGTAGAGCAGAAAGACAACATAGACATCTCTTAGAACTTGACAGAGCCTTAAAATTTCAAGCCAATCTCCCTATACATTTCTGGGGAGATTGCCTACTCACTGCCACTTATTTGATTAACATGCTTCCTAATTCATTATTGAATTTTAAGACTCCTTTTGAAGCTCTTTATGGAACTACTCCCTCTTATAAACATCTCAAAACTATGGGCTGCCTTTGCTATGTGTCCACTCTTACCCAAAATAGGGACAAATTTATGCCCAGAGCCCAAAAATGTGTGTTCCTAGGCTATGCCCCATCTAAAAAGGCCTATAAGTGTTATAATGTTATCACACACAAAATTCTTTTTAGTAGAGATGTAGAATTCTGTGAAAATGTATTTCCTTTTCAAGATCATAATGAATCTGATCCCAACAACAATATGTTATTTCCTACTACAGAATCAGACACTTTTGTAGATGATGATAATGATCAACATACTTCTGTCCAGAAAAATACTCCTACTCAATCTCCTGTACCTAATACTGATCAGCCTACAGACATACCTGAAATACATGTAGATGTCCCTTTAACAACTAGACATGTAAGAAATAAAACTATTCCTACAAAATTTAAAGACTATACAGGTTTGCCTACTCATCTTCAAGACCATATTGATGGATCTGTAAAAGGTACATCTCCCTATCCTTTTAAAAACTTTTGTAATTTTAGTCAAGTTTCTGAAAACTACAAAATCTATTCTTCTAAGATTTTTGAAAATTGTGAACCTCAAACCTTTGAGCAGGCTGTAAAAGATCCTTTGTGGTGCCAAGCTATGCAAGATGAGTTAAGAGCTTTGGAGATTAATAAAACCTGGACTGTTCAACATTTACCAGCAAACCATCACAAAGTTGGGTCAAAATGGATATTCAGAATCAAGTATAATTCTGATGGTAGTATTGATAAATAGAAAGCCAGATTAGTGGCAAAAGGCTTTACTTAATTGGAAGGATATGATTATTTTGAGACCTTTGCTCCTATAGCAAATATGACATCAATCAGAATTCTTCTCTGCATTGCTGCTTCAAAGAACTAGGAAATAAACCACATGGATGTTTCAAATGCTTTCCTTCATGGAGATTTGAAAGAAGAAGTGTTCATGGACTTACCTCCTGGCTACTGTCACAACTTACCTCTTGATAAAGGTCCTGTTGTATGCAAGCTTCATAAGTCCATATATGGCCTGAAACAAGCCCCAAGATAGTGGTATGAAAAACTTTCAACCACTCTTATCCAATTTGGTTTCAACTCATCTCAAAATGACCATTCCTTATTTACCTTTAAATCTGATAATGATATTGTTATCATCCTGGTATATGTGGATGATCTCATTATCACTGGAACAGACAAAGATCTAATTACTAGTGTCAAAAACTACCTCCAAGCCAGATTTCCTATTAAAGATTTGGGAGAACTTAAGTACTTCCTTGGGATTGAAATTGCAAGAAATTCTTCAGGAGTCTGTTTTCACCAAAGAACATACACTGTGGATATCATTTCAGATTGTGGTCTTTTAGATGCTAAACCTAAGTTTACTCCTATCAAACAGCATCATAAGCTAGCCTATTCTAATTAGTCTTTCCTTACTAATCCCGCTCCCTACAGAAGATTGATAGGAAGATTAATATACCTAACCATTACAAGGCCTGATATATTTTATGGAGTCCACATTCTCAGCCAGTTTATGGCTAAACCTACTACTGAACAATGGAAGGCAAGCTTAAGGCTGGTAAAATATCTCAAAGGAAGTTCAGGTCAGGGAATATTTTATCCTATCAATAACCCTCTTCATCTCTCTGCCTACTGTGACTCAGATTGGGCTTCCTGTCCTATCACCAGAAAATCACTCACTGGCTTCTGTGTTTTTCTTGGGAATGCTCTTATATCCTATAAAGTAAAAAACAAAACACTAAGATCCTCATCAGAAGCTGAATATAGGAGCATGGCTGACACTTGTTGTGAGTTAACTTGGTTTATGGCTGTTCTAAAAGATTTCCAGATTCATATTGACAGTCCTATTCATCTTCACTGTGACAACAAATCTGCTTTTTTCATTGCTGCCAATCCTGTGTTCCATGAGAGGACCAAGCACATTGATATAGACTGTCACATTGTAAGAAATATGCTCCTGAAGAACCTGATTTCAACTGAGCATATCCCATCCCAGTTGCAACTAGCTGATCTATTTACTAAAGTTCTCCCCAATCATCAATTTTCTGAGCTTCTTGGCAAGTTGCAAGTAAAAAATTTGTTCTTCCCTTCCAACTTGAGAGGGGATGTTAAAATGAAGAATAAATCTGTCAAATAACTTCTTCAGGGTCTAATGTGCAATCTTTCAGAAGTTTCCAACTACAAGGGTGTCGAGTGTTCCGTTTTATTTCTGTGTTAGTTATGTTAGTAATCATTAAGGGCTTTTATGTATTTTCCCTTTATTTCATTCAGTTACGGGGCCAACTGATTGTGAGATCCAAGGGATTTATATATCCCTCTTTCTGTATCTGTATTTTTACAATGAAGGAAACTTCAATCTAAGAAATACAAAAATCTTTTTCCTCTTTATTCTTTAACACCAAACAAATAGGGACTCTTAGACACATTTTTAGGAAAATAATATTACCTAGATTTTGTATCCAAAAATACTCAAAAACTAAGAAAACCAAAATATTATGAATATTTTGTTTCAAAAAATGCACCTAAAATTTAGGATCAAGAAAACTAAAAATACTATAAATATTTTGTTTTCAAAAATATACCTAAACTTTAGGAAAAAAAAATAAAAACAATACCAAAATAGATCGTACCTATTTTGTCCTTACAAAGTATATAAAGAGCAGGAACGGAATCAAACAATTGTTTCTTAAGCCTGCTGATAGAAAAATGTGCCGATTGATAGAGAGAGAGAGAGAGAGAGAGAGAGAGAGAGAGTTGATTTGGAGTTGATTTGTTAGGTAGTGTTTGGTAACATTTCTATTTCTTTTTTTTGTTTCACATGTTTCTGTTTCACTTTGTTTCTATTTCTTTTTTATTTTGGACAAGAAACAAAAACAAGTTTGATAGCCGTTTCTATTTCTATTATGAAAAAGAAACAAAGCTAATCATTTTTGACAGACATTTTTATTTCCTTTCACAAACTTATATTTTTTTTCAAAAAAATTAACACATTACAACTTTGATAATAATATATTATATCCAATTCGAACGGATAGAATAATAATTCACATGATTTCATCTACTATTAAAAAAAATATGGATAAGTAGCTTCTCATCCATTGGGTTGGGTTGGAACGGGTGATGGGTCGAACTTATTAGAACCCGAATATCAAACTGATTTAAACAGGTGACGTGTTAAAACGGGATGACTCGTCTTAATCCAGATTTTCTCCTAAAATTTTATAATTTTATAGAGTAAAAGCTATCGGGTCAAAATGAGTAATTGATTCGACCCGCTTTAACCTAACCCGTTAATTTTTTTTTTTGGTCAAAACAGGTTATACCTGCAATCCAAAAATATTAACGGGTTCGGTTTGGTCGGGTGGGTTAATGAGTTAAGGGTTGTAATTGTCAGGCTTAATACACACACACACACACACACACACACACACATATATATATATATATATCAAAGTTCGAAGACTAGACCTCATTTAAGTTGACCGACCTTAACTCTTATAATTTTCGAAAAAGAATCATATCTCTTAAAAAAGAAACAATTTTTTTTCATTTCTAAATTTTGAGGAATAATGAGAAACATATCTAGTTTATCAGAAATAAAAATGATTGTCAAACGTATTTCTATTTCTATTTTTCACAAAAAATTAGAAATAAAAACAAAAATATTAGAAACGAAATGGTTACCAAACAAGCCTTAGGAACCCTTCGATCAAGCTTTGCTGGTGAAAAACACATTTTGAAGAAAAGGTCATTGATTTAGTTTTTTCATTTGCCATATTGACTCAAATAAGAACAGGCCAAACAAGATGATACATATAAAATACTAGCATTATGATAAGAATGTGATGACTGGATTACCCTAACAAATAGGTGAAGTCCTTCAAAAACGTGTTCAAAGTTGACTTAATAAAATTTTATGAGTCCATTGGTCTTAATCTTTTTCTCTTCTATGTAATTATTCTTGTTATACTCTGTTAATTGTTTGCAAAGTTTGCCGATATGCGCAACATAATAGAAATAATCTTTTACAGTTAGACGATCAATTCGAACTTCTTGTTTTAATAAATCTGTACAGTCAACTCTAGATAATTAAAGAAGTAAAATGATGACTTTTTAATCCAAAAAGAATTATAGAGCAAATGAAAACTGTTCCAAGTGATGACTTCATCCCAAAAGAAAGACAAAAAAGGAGGAACTCAACAAACTAACTAGCCTTCTAGGAAATAACCTTCTCTGACTTTGAGTTGTTTCAAGGCAGCAGCTTAAGGATATAATAATCTTTTGAATAGCCGGTTAACTACAACCCTTTCATTCTGTTCTCTAATTGATCTAACTGGTACAGAGTCTTCTCCCTCAAAATTCCTATCAGCTCAAATTTTTGTGCAGCTATGGCTATTTCAATTTGTTGGAATATGCAGCTGCTGAGTTATATGAATCAATAAAGAGGAACAGAACAGGGATTGATATGGGACTCAGTTATCTGCAAACTAAAACTACCCATCTCCCCAATAGGGACAATCTCTTAGCTTCTTTACTTCTCATATACTTCTTTCTGATCATTCCTCTCACATCTGCAGCTGACAACATATCCACAATCCAATCTCTCTCTGGGGATGAGACCCTCCTCTCTCCAGGGGGAAATTTTGAACTGGGTTTCATCAAACCAGGAAACTCGACCAACTATTACATATGCATGTGGTACAGAGGCCTAGCTCGCCAAACGGTTGTATGGGTAGCAAATAGAGACAACCCCATATCTGATAAGTATTCTTCGGAATTGAAAATCATTGACGGTAATCTAGTGCTGCTCAACGAGTCAAATGACCTTGCTTGGTCCACTAATGTGAGCTTGACCACTCCGAATGTGGTGGTGGCAGTTCTTCTTGATGATGGTAATTTGGTGTTGAGAGATGGGTGAAATCCAACTGATCAACCAATTTGGCAAAGCTTTGACTTTCCGACCAACACATTTTTGCCTGGTAGTAAAATTGGGTATAACAAAATTAAGAAAACAAGGCAAAGCCTTACTTCATGGAAGAATCCCAATGATCCTGGGACAGGACTCTTCTCTCTTGAGCTGGACCCAGAAAACGAGCAGTATTTAATAAGGTGGAATAGGTCTGAAGAGTATTGGACTAGTGGGTCTTGGAATGGGAACATATTCAGCTTAGTACCTGAAATGAGGTTGAATTACATATATAACTTCAGCTACGTTTCCAATGAGAATGAGAGCTATTTCACATATTCGCTCTACAATCCTTCAATATTGTCCAGACTTTTTTTGGATGTTTCAGGGCAAATTCAGCAACTAACATGGTTGGAAACTTCCAAGGAGTGGAATTTGTTTTGGACTCAACCAAAGGTAAATTGCGAAGTTTATGCTCTCTGTGGGGCTTTTAGTACTTGCAATGAGTCTTCGCTTCCCTTCTGCCAATGTTTGACTGGTTTCGTTCCAATGTCAAGTTATGATTGGGATTTGGGGGACTATTCCGGTGGGTGCACAAGGAGAACAAGTTTGCAGTGTGGGGATGCTAGGGGAGCTAATGTGGGCTTTTTAAAAATTAATTCCCATTTGAGATTGTCTCAACCTACTCGGCAACTACCTGAGGTGACTGCTGGAGAATGTAATTCCATATGTTTGGATAACTGCTCTTGCACTGCGTATCGTTATTCTAATGTAATGTGTGAAATTTGGTATAATGAACTCTTGAATGTCAAAGTTTCAGAAGATAATGGTATTGATAATACAGTTTACATCAAGCTTGCTTCATCTGATCTTCATACTGAAAAGAGCAACAAAAACTATTAGGTAGTTATGCTGATTGCATTAATGGTTTTTGTGTCTTTTAATCCTTTTGTCCTCTATATATAATTTTTATCCTGATTAATCTGATAATGCTATCCTTCTTTTGTTTTTCAGGAATCATCTTTGCAGTTGTAATTTCTGTGGTTTTATTATTATGCAGCTTTGGTTATATTTCTTGCAGGAGAATGACACAAGGTAAAAAGTTAGCATATTAACATTAAGCAAAAGTATATGATTTTTCTATCTTTTCATTTTTTCATCTTCGTTCTTAAATTCTATCCTGAGTCAATCCTTGTTACATAGTTGATAATTTTATTAAACAATTTAGTACCTTCCATTCCCATTTTTCTACCTTAGCAGGCAGCCGAGAGAACTCAGTACTTCATGTGGATGAAATTCCAATACTGGTTGAAGACTCGAAAAATCGAGGGAAATTGGGAGAGAATGATAAGGAAGGTGTTGATGTACCCTTCTTTGACTTCGAGATCATATTAGCTGCCACAGACAACTTCTCAGATGCAAATAAGCTTGGAAAAGGGGGATTTGGGCCTGTTTACAAGGTAATAAACTTGACTCTAATGGCTTGGTAATATTAATTCTCTTTAAGAATCTTTGATTGTCAAGATATGATTTTTTTAGCTGCTCTATGTACATAGGGACAGCTCCCAGGGGACGAAGTTGCTGTGAAGAGGTTGTCGAGCCACTCTGGACAAGGATTGGAAGAATTCAAGAATGAGGTGGTTTTGATAGCTAAACTCCAACATCGAAACCTGGTGAAAGTCGTGGGCTATTGCACCAAGGGAGATGAAAAGATTGTACTCTACGAATACATGCCGAATAAAAGCTTAGACACCTTTATATTTGGTTAGCCTCTTATCCTGTATTTCTAAGCTCGTAAGTAAAATGCCTATACGTAATTGTTTTTAAATTAGTCACTGATTATGTGCTTTAATTGGGGTTTGATGCAAGATTTAACACGTCGCAAATTACTCGACTGGCCAAAGCGCTTTGAAATCATTTCGGGAGTTGCCCGGGGGCTTCTTTATCTCCACCAAGATTCTAGGTTGAGAATTATACACAGAGATATGAAGACAAGCAACATTTTGTTGGATGAGGAAATAAATCCCAAAATCTCAGACTTTGGCTTAGCAAGGATTGTTGGAGGCACAGAAACTGAAGCTAGCACCAACAGAGTCGTCGGAACCTAGTAAGTTCAACAGAAATATTTTCTTTTCTGGCAAGTAAACTATCATTTCACAAAAGATGAAGGTTACACTAGTTCAATGGCATTCCCTCAAACACAGAACAGTTGTAAAGGCCTAGAACAAATAAACTAAGACATGAGTACTAACTCCCAATTCTGGACATACTTTCCAATTCTTGGCTTTTGGACATGATTAGATTCTCCCAGCAACATCTTTCGTAATCAAGCTGCCAAAACTAGCATATAAAGTCTTTTGCCAAGAGATTCTCTGCCTGCTGAGAAAAATGGACAGTAAGGAACAAATGGTCAACTCACTGCCTTACCCTATCACAATAGACATAATTGTCATTTGGCACCAGTACTCTTCATTCTTTCACCGTATCATCAGTTTGAATTTTAAGTAGGCAAACAAGGCCATGAAAGCGAACCACTCTATGCCATGGACAACATGACTCTTACTTCTGATGTGTGCCCATGTACTTGCAGTAGAGAACATTTGGGCTGATCGGCCAAATGAGCTTTCGCCCACCTGGCAATCAGTCTTCAACGAAATTTAACTGTTATTAAGTCGGTAGATACAACCAGTGAAAATTGTCAAGCTTCATTGTAATCCTTACACCATACATTTCCTTAAGAGGCCCAAAATGATGCCGCCCCTGCTTAGCTCAAAGATATCGCTTCCCAGCTTTCAACTCATTTACTAGGGATTTACAGTCACTAGCATGCAGCCAAGTAGAAATAAGAGGTATTCTTCTCTCATCTTCATCATCTCCAAAAAATTGTTTTTAGTCCCTTCATCTGTTCTAGCAAAAGAAAATGGAACTCTGCTAAGGTTTGGCTGGGGCCTGCAAGTTCCCTAGATTCCGTAACAGCTTTTATTGGTTAGCTCTATCAATTGAACTTCTGCTGTAGTAAACATAAATACTCCAGCTTTTGAACCTGTTATCCGCATTATAAGAGATTAAGAGTCCAGGATGCAAGAAAAGTGTCCATAACTAGTGCGAATATGTATGTATGACGCCTTAAGCACCCTCAAATTTTGATT